>SDVV010003482.1:0-21313 GCA_016164225.1 Gammarus roeselii | reverse complement strand
ATATATGTATATATGATTTATTTATGTATGTATACATCAATATTCAAAGCCCTTTCTTTTTCTGTGACATGTCACACTTCGAATCGAATCAATAGCGAGTGGTGGCGAGGACATACACTTCATCAGGTATAATTTTCATCTAGATCAAGGAATTTATAACGATGTCGAACCTAATTGTTTTACACAATTTTCTGTCACTAAATGCAACTGAATGTAATTGATAATATTGTACAACGTTCATACAATGTGCTCACCAACAGAGCGAATCCTCATTTTATATGATCTAGAAAAGTATGTACAATGAGAAGAAATAATGATGGATTATAATACTGTTTTAGAACTGGGTCACTGCATAGCGATTGCAGGGATTTGGTGCATCTAAACACATGAATGTGTAGCAGTCTGAACCAGGTTGGATACTTTCCTGCATATGCGTATATTATTTTATCCGTCTCCTACACAATTATGTTGATTATAAGAGGCAAAGAGCTCAGTCACGAGCCGGAATATGATAGGGAAATGAGCACCTCGTAAAATTTCCTTGCATTTAAAAAAATTAGTGAACAAGATTGAAAAACTTGAAAATAGTTTCGATTTCACGAACAATGAAAATAGTCTAGATTTCACCCACAACAATCGAGTGTTTGACGCAGTTTCGTAGGATTATTTGATTAGTTAGTAGCCGATGTTTGAAAATGTCACAATAATTTCTGCTATTGATGCCTTGAAACATGTGATGATTTTAGGTTAGGGTCGTTTATAAATGTGATATCTACATCATAATACTTATTTGAACTGCAGGCATGACACTGGAGAAAATTGTGATAGGATGTGTTTTGTCATTGTTATTTCTTTCAATAGATGTCAAGTCAATCCCATGATGGCACCAATTGTGACTTGCTTAAAAGTCTCACAGCTGCTGTGATAAATAGAGCGGAGAATGAAAAACAAGCAACAACATGAGATACGATGGTCATAAATATTGACTTACGGTCTTGCAGCAACTGAAAACATAGGATATTTATTGTTATTCATGAATGATGAGAAACATCGGGAAGACAGTAGCAGATTTGGTTATGAGAGTTCAATGATTGGAATTTTCATCTAATCGACATCGCTTTAACTTTAGTCTGATGATCCTGACGACTGAATAGTTTTTGTAAATAAATTATCACACTCGGGGAAAAATGGACCAAACTCTGATATAAGTTTGACTTTATTTGAAACGCAGCATGTTTGATAACAAATTATTGGATTCAATTAATTTATTGTGACCTTGAGGAGTGTTGTAATACTTGGTATTCAGAATGCAATGTTTTATCAATATTTGTTTCATAGAAGCTCTGAATCGGTATTTGAACAATCAGTCCCATCATTTTGGATGGTTTTAGTGATTGATAATCTCACTAAGGGATTTGTTTTTCTGTTCCAGATCAGCTATTCAAAGATATGGAAGTGTTATGAAGTGTATGCTGAAAAGATGTCTCCATTGAAATGACTTTACACTTAAAGATTGTCCAATATCCCGTCTTCTTTTTACTAACCTTTCGCGGAATCTGAAGCAGCTTAGTTGCTTTCAATGACAGTTGCAATATAAAACACAAAAAATATCAACAATAGGCACAAACGAAGGCGTGGAAAATTCCCACTCCGGAAGTCCAGAATGTGTTGGCCTCGAACATCACGGGACATCTACGGATAATCGAATCTCTAGCACTGTCAATGATTAACATCTATTTGTGTGCGATTATTTCAGTTACCCCATTAATACTCCATGTATTGAATATGTTCTGAATTGAAACGCTCTATAACAAATATTACGAAATGTGTTCATACTGTGCCGGCACTCAGTGCCGGCTGAACCAAGTGCGAGTATTTATTCAACTGGGGTAACTCTAAGCACTCTTTCATCATTTAGTAAAATATATTATAGATCAAACAATTGAAGTACACACTCGTCGGATATCCCATTTCGGGGATCAATCAAAATTGATTGGATGATTGAACATATTAATACCAAATGATGGAGGGAAAGGCATACCGAAGTTTATAGCACGTAATAATTTAACGATTGCAACGCGGGAGCCACGAATATACTTTGAATCGATCTTTATTTTGTAACGGGTCCGGTGAATAGAAAACATTTAATGAGAATAATAAGTCTGAGTAACATAAACTAAATGTCGATTATTGAGATACAGTCATTTCCATGTATATTCAGCAAAAAGCATGAAATTTAGAGGGATAAACTCGTTCAATGGTTTAGTGATAACGTTTTACTATCATAGTTTTATCGTATCCGCTCAATCCACTCTCCGCCTAACTCACGCAGCTCTTTAGGCAGTGATGAACTCAACACAAAACACGCTGGCATTTCATGTGCTTCATCATGTTTGTACTGCGAGAACATGTAAGCTGCGTCCCAGACTCATCCCACAACTCACAGACTTGTATAGGCATCGTGATGTTTTCACCTCATCCTCCACCGGACGTTATGGGCGGCCAGGGCCCTCACCTCATAACTCGGTCAACCCTGGGGGGGGGGAAGCGCTCTTCACGAAGTAGTGAGGGGCCGTTGAGCTGGTTTAACGCGAATACAAGGGATTCCAGCAAGAGAGGGGGTGCCCTGCGAGCAGTGAGATGAATCTGTAGAACACATCGACGAAGATCGACAAATATGAGTGGTCGTAAGTTCCTAGATCACCCAATAATTTTCTTAGTTCGTTATTTATGTTTGGAGGAAATTTTCTATTGTATTTTCAAACTTGTCTCTTCGAACTGGTGGTTTCACGGATACTCGATCACCCTATCGAGTATGTACATATATAAGAGTTTATATGACATGTTATTCTCGAGTGGAACGTCAAAAGTGAAGTAATATTAAACAGTAAATATACCTAAGGCCATATAGGAAAAAAATAAGGGTGGTGCGATGTTCTTCAGCTAGATACAAATCAAGAGGTTTGAAAGTTAACATTCTCCATTGATTAAAGACATTCGAATAGACCTAAACCATATTTCTCTGGTCAGCTATTGTGGCAAATGACTAGCCTATGACATCGAAGCATTATCACAATCTGTTTATGGGCACACATACAAACACATCAGAACTGGTTGTAATACTCTCTTCTATTGAGAATTTTTATAATTCAGTTACCGAACTGAACTGAAGACAACCAACTTTTCAAAGCACCTTGAAGACGAAATTGTTGGGGATGCATTGATAACTTTCAA
Organism: Gammarus roeselii; assembly: GCA_016164225.1. Classification (NCBI taxonomy): domain Eukaryota; kingdom Metazoa; phylum Arthropoda; class Malacostraca; order Amphipoda; family Gammaridae; genus Gammarus; species Gammarus roeselii. The sequence continues at coordinate 18,079 of SDVV010003482.1, read as the reverse complement.
GCCCCAGGGTAAGTTCCTTTTCCTCAAGACTTAAGAAGAAAAAGTAGAAAAAAATGCCAGATTTCACTTTTGTATGGGATGGGAATCCACCGTGTCGAGTATATATTGATATACTTGCGTTCCTTGTCGTGAACATTATTTTAATTTTGAGCCAAAAAATTTGTGACTGTATTGTTTCCTAATAATGAATAATAACTGTGCCATAGATTAGTGGAAAACTCAAAATGGATTTTTATAAATCAGATTTCAACTATTTTTAAAAATAAATGTTCTTGAGGTTTTATCTGTAGCGTTGATTCGTTGTTTTCGTTGGTCTAACAGCGCACTATTTAGGGGAACAATTTTCTTCAATAAACGGAGCAAAGTTTTATCCCAATTAACCGACATACCGAACAGGAACGCTATATGATCCTTCATGCAGTAGGCAGCAAATTTTACATCATCCTAAGTAATATGTTACATTGAATCCCTATGTGCAAAGGGTGACAAGTGCTTCATCGTATTACTTTGCCAACCCGTTTTGGGAGGCCAGATTAACGCCTAATCCTGCCATCCAGCCAATCTTTGCAATTAACCAAAGTCACATTTCAATCAATCTAAAAAATAGCACACATAACTTTCTCTACTTTCTTGATTTCCTTAACCGGACGTCATCGTGACTGTCATATCAGCTAAATAACAAACCCAGGTGTCCTAGATTACTTGCATCTCTGAATCCGCATTGATGAGGAAACTAATCATAAAATGGTAGGAATATTAGGAATCAACTACTTTTTTTGCAGGCGCGTAGCACACTCCTTGGCATCACGAACTATTCCTCCATCTCTTCCCGGTGTGTGTGCTCCATCAGCTCAATAAATGGTATCTTCACGTATTGATTTTAACATCAAGGTCATGGTGTCATGCTGTGTCTACCCGAGGTTCGAACACATAACATATGTACCAGAGAGGGATGTTTGCTGGACACACTATGCGTCGACATTTTAATTAGTTCAATTACGTCAAGCAAAATAATTAATACAGTAAAACGTAAAGATTATGACATTTGAACTTTTCCTTGTTATATTCGTATATTTCAAATAAAATAATTTGGAGATTTTCATTAACCTATCGGCAAGGCATGAATTCTGAATCGTCAGAGCCTTGAATCATCGCGATCAACTAAATGCGCAACGGATGAGGGACAACACCGCAGAAGCGGCAGTACTGCATCTTCTTGCGTGTAGGACAGCCAGTAAACTTGTCCGATCCTCTAAGCTCACGAAAGAGGAAATATTGCGGAAAACGCCTAAGAGAACCCAAATAATTTATATCGCTACGTCAACGAGCGTAGAATTGCTAGGGACTCGGTTGGTCCGCTACTGGATGAAGATGGTGTCCTCAGAACGTCACCTGAGGACATGGCCAGTGTCCTAGATAGTTTTTCTGTTCAGTGTTCACAGTTGAGGGCCCCGGCTATGAACAAGATACTGTTTACGCTGGGGAAGTCAGCCTCAACGACATTGCGTTCACGAGAGAGAAAGTTGTCAAACAAATTGAGGGACTGGACATTTACAAATCAATCGGTCCTGATGGACACCACTCAAGAGTTTTCAAGGAAACTCGAGAACAATTGGTGGATTCCCTATCCCACATCTTCAACTTAGCGATGACGAGTGGCAAGGTCCCCGAAGACACTAGAGTTGCCAATGTCACTGCAATCTTCAAGAAAGGTGACCGACAATCGCCCAGCAACTATCGACAGACAACTGACTTATTCATGACACTATACGCGGCTTCCGCCGTGAGAGGAATTGTCTGACAAATCTGCTAGACTTTTTCAATGAGGTGATCAACGTGTACGACCGCCGCAAGGCAGTGGATGTCATCTGCCTAGACTTCCAAAACGCCTTCGACAGAAGACTGTTACACAAAGTCTCTGAGCTCGGCATTGGTGGCAACGTACTTCGCTGGCTGCACGCCTTACTAACATGGAAGCAAGCAAAAAATCAGCATCGGCCAGGCTTTGTCCGAGTGGGCCCCTATAACTTCTGGGGCGCCCCATGGCAGTGTCCGGGGTCCTATTCTCTTCCTCATCTACGCAAACGACATGGATGGGGGTCTTCTGTCCAAGGTATCGAGATTTGCCGACGACACGAAGCTCTGCCATTCAGCATGGAGGGAGGGAGACAGAGTTGAGATTCAACAAGATCTCGAAAAACTACTGCAATGGTTGGAAACGTGGCAGATGCCCTTCAATATTGCAAAATGTACAGTTATGCACATGGAGTGTCGCAATGCCAACTTCAACCACACGATTGCAGGAAGCGATCTTGCAACTGTTGACCAACAGAGAGACTTGGACGTCCAAACCTCGAAAGATTTATCATGGGACACGCAGGTCGAAGAAAGTTTCAAGATGGCTAATGGTAACCTTGGCAACATCTCCCGTAACTTTCTCTGCAAAACGAAGGACATTGTATTGCCGTTGTACACGTCCCTCGTCCGTCCCCACCTCGAGCATGCAGTCCAATTCTGGTCTCCACACATGAGGGGGGACATAGCCAAACTGGAACGAATCCAGCATCGTGCTACTAAGCTTATCCCGCAGCTACGCCACCAGAGCTACGAGGATAGTCTTTATAAGCTTGCCCTCATCACCCTCGAGCAACGAAGGCTGAGGGGCCACCTCATCAAAATCTTCAAATACCTGAAGGGATACAACAACGTGAGCCCTGTCGGACTCTTCGACAGGAACCGCAACATTCGTACCCGAAACAACGGGCGAAACTTGTGGAGAATAGTTTCGCTACAACTATAACGCAAGACTTTTTCACGATCGCAATCTCACGGGTTGGAACGGTGCACCAGCTGTGGTAGTTAGCTCCGAATCCGTGGATGCGTTCAAAAATGCGCTCTACAAGCACTGGGCTTCGTGACTCGGTTAACCTGAAAACGACACGACTTTCCCAGCAGCTGTCGATATGATAATGATAGGAAAATAGGGGAGGAGCATGACACCGCTCTTCACAATTCAAGCTATTATTACAAATAAATCCATTATTAGTAACAATAATAACATGTCGCTGATAGTAGTAGTAGTAGTAGTTGTTAATTATTACTCATAATTTCATTTTCGTTAACAATGTATTGATTGTTGTTGCTGACCAACTCAAGCGACTGAAATACTTCTTATCGGAATGGATCGCTTCTGCCATTAACATTGCAAGTACAGGCAGACTGATACTACTGCATTGCAAGTACAGACAGACTGATAATATCTCGGGAACGATCATTCTAGGAATTCACCGGGTGAGAGGTGTTACGGCGACTCTCATCAACACTTAAACCCACGTCAGCGCCAGGGCCACCGGTACTGGGTGTGAGCCTGTAACGGTACTCGTGTTCACCCCTCCCGCTAGCCTATGAATGGATAAGCAGATGCAGGGACTATGGTGTCCTGAAAATCGACACCGCCTAAAAGGAGGGCTTGCTCAACTCGATGCGGCGGAGAAGACTTGGAAGGATATCATACATTTTTACTCTTTATTTTTATTATTCTCATGTGGTACGGTGCCAGCATTCACCACCACACCCCATGATATAACAGAATCAAACCCGCACCAAGAGGAGAGCTCCCACTCAACTCTGTGATAGGGAATAGATTCGACGGGTATCATCCATTGCTGAAGGCAACAAATATCTTTTTACTTTTCTACCCTCCATTTTCGTTTTTACTTTTCTACCCTCCCTGTGAGAGAGGAACGAAAGGAGAAAAATGGGGAGAGATAGCCAAAATTGCGAACTAGTGAGGGTGAAGTCTGCCGGCGACTCACCCCACACCCCATGATATTCGAAAACGAATCCGTACAAGGACGAGAGCTTTGCTCAACTCTACGGTACGACGTAGATTCTACAGATTTCATCTTTTGTTGAGGCAATGATTATTTTCCTATGGAGACACCTTGCCGACCCATAGGTATTTTTCTTTCACTTTTCTACCTTCCCTGTCAGAAAGAAAAGAAAGGAGAGAAATGAGGATAAAAACCTCCATCTGTTGAATCAGTGAGTACCTTCCTATGTAAGGACACTTCTTCTCTTCCCCCCTTCTTTTCTTCCCTTTGTGTCATAAGGGGAAAAAAATTGAACATAAATAATAGCTAAATATATTTTTTGTAATACCAGCATCAGTTACATCTCTTGGAGATGTCCATCTGGCTTGATATATGAAAAAAAATAGTGCACTTAATGCACCTGCCACTGCGATATCTCACCTTTAAATTGACCCATCTGTACATTTTGAATAACCTAACCGTCTTTCCTCTCTCCTGTAGTGCAGATCCGGTAGTGACCCTGTTGCAGCATGGTGCATAGAGACACATACCTCCTGACCCATTTCTTACAGATGTCCGAGCTAATTCCAAAATTTAAATACTGGTTGTTTTCCCCATATAAACTTAAATCTGCGGTAACTGCTCATGCCTTTTTTGGATCAAATCTTTCGACAATTAATCAAAAATTAAAAACCTTCGTTTCCTCTAACTTGACATAACTCCAAATTTAAATACTGGTGTCATTCATGGGCTGAAAGTTGCAATAATTCCAGTTTTTAAAATTTAAAATACTGGTGTTTCTTTTGACTAAACTCAGGAGTTGCCAAGAACAACTCTTTCCCAGGAGATGTCACTCTGACGTCTCACCTTGAAGTGCGTCAGCCTTCAAGGAACCTGCAATAATAACCGTTATTCAAAATTTCTAACATTTCGTGCTGCCCTCGCTTGACAGAACTCACCGGTTACCTAGTAATAGTTTTCAGATTTCCCTCTGGTATCTCACCTGAAATATTAAATATTCATGGAGATGTCCCTCTGGCAACTCACCTGAAGCATATTGTATCTATATATAGCACCCAGTGCAAATAAATCCCTGGAGATGCCTCTCAGACATCTCGCCTTGAAATTTTTTTCTTGAACAATGTTGATAACTAACCGCCATCTCTTCTGTAGCTCAGATTCGAGTGGGACCTGGAGCAGCAATGTCAATTTTTTTTTCGAAATGTAAAAATCGTTGGCTCTTTTCGGATTAAATTCTACGCAAGATGATCGTCAAAATTTAAAACATTCTGTTCCCTTTGACTATTGTTAAAATTCAAAATTTAAATACTGATCTCTTGCCTTTTTTTACTAAAATTCTGCAATACCTATTCAACAAATTTAAAAATATGGATCATTTGACAAAATTCAGGAGTTACCATGAGCAACTTTTTTTATGAGATGTCATTCTGACATCTCACATGAAATGCTCTTGTATGACCAATTACACGTGTTCAGAGACTTACTCTACTGAGCACTAGGGAGAAGAACTCTCATGAAACTGGGCGTAGAGCTCTCCTACATTTTCACGTATCAAAATTTCACGACATATTTGAAAATGTCGACCTAGACTCTAAATCAGCCAAGAGCAGGTCTATCGCTAGGAGATGTCGTTCCGACGTCATACCTTGAAGTGCGACAGCCTTTAAGGAACCTCTTGCGTAGAGAACTCTTAATCTTCTGAGCACATGGGGGAGGACTACTACCCGGGCAACTGGGTGTGCTGCTCTCCTAAATGTGCACATACTTGTCGAAATTTAATTCCCATATGCTCCTTTAGGAGGACTCAATACCTAGTTTTAGTCCGTCTGACCCCAACCTCTGGGTCATGCCAACAGGCATGCGCTCGAGGCAAAGTGTGAGTTCGCTGAGCGTATGGGCGTGTCCTTCTCTGGTGGTGGTCCTTCTCTTTTCTGTCCTTACAACCTTTCTTTTTCTGTATGCGTGCGTGAATTTATAAAGCCTTGTTGACTATCCCCCAATTTTCTTTCACTCCTTTCAAAGGAAACATTCGACATGAGCACTTGTGTTCTTTGTTTTCCTTACTCTAATCTAATCTAATCTATTCGTGTTTGACGTAAATAACAATAAAGTTTTTTCTGGGTCAAGTTATAGCCCAAGTCAGTGCATGATCCAACCGCCATCTGGATTCGTGCCGATAATCTGGCGCATTGGTGAGCAGTTCCGTTGCATATGTGGACGAAAAAAAGGAGACGCTGATTAGGAGGGTAAATGTTAGTATCAACACCGCAGTTAGTCACTGGGTAGTGTGTTCTTGATAGCTAGGAGTGTCCTGCTGGCGCTCGTTAGGAGGGGTATTTTTATGATGGCTGTCTTAGGCATCCCATTATAACAAGATGGCGGATGCACCATTGTATGATACAATTTTTTTTTTTCAATAAGTTGATCATCATTAAGAAAATTAAAGATGCTCTCCTTACCACTATATACGTAGATAGGTTTGAATACACATGCTATCGTAATGTAGAAGAGAAGTTACCCATTACCCCAACTCTGATATGCATTGGTTGATGTCCTAATTCGTGTGAATAACCTATCGGAATCGATAATATTCAAGGTGGAAATGGGAACTGATAACGGTCTGTATTGTTTTGGCAAGACATGTGATAAGGAGCCGCACACGCAATCGAGGTCTTCAAGGTCTTCAACAGAAAACTCACTCATTCTAACCTCGACATACATTCATTTATCTTTCACTCGTCAGATGAGACCAGGAGTTATTAGGATATATTTTGTTAATTTCCCACACCAATATTATATTTACATTTCGAATGTCTTCCTCAAGCTAATTTCCGCTGATCATTTAATAAATGAGGATAATTTTAAAATTAGCTTGGTCATTACTGTGAAAAATAAACCTTACAGGAACGTTTTGACATAGAAATGGTCGTCCATCGGTCTGCGAGGCACCTTCTGTTGCGGCATTAATAACTCCTAACGTTAGAGTAGCATCACCGGCCGAGAATTCTCTTCGAATCATATCACTTAAGAGTTCATCAACAATACTGGAGAGATACCTTAGTGAGGGCGATGATATTAACCGGCGATTTAACCAACATAAATCTGATACACGGAAATTGATCCAACATTTGACCTGTGAAGATGATCATTGAGTGTCTGTTAGCAATGCCGTTTGGATGAACTGAGTTAGAAATGCCTAGCAGTGTAGATTTGTTGAGTCTGACCTAAAGAAACACATTCTTAACTCCGACGTGTGCAAGGCTGCCTCCGACAATGCCAATAACATGAGCCACCCATCATGCGAGACCGATCCATCTTTACTGCGCAGTCCCAGCACATCACCCCAGGTAGTCCGTTGCCGAAGTATTGTGTGACACCTAACTATGATATTAATTGTAGGTGAGCTGTTTACCACTGTATATCATTTGTAATTCCTTATCTGAAGTGTAGTCTGACACTAGTTTATGGACTTATTGTGTTTTGTACATGAATACTTATTGTCAAGTATTCACTATCACTAATTTTTGAATGGGTAATGAGGTCGAAGCATCGACCTATAAGTGGATGTTAGTTTACTCTTGAACTGTGAGTTGAATTTCTTTATTTAGCAGCACGTTGAAATGCAGGGTTCAGTAACTTTATTAGATATTCAACAAGGCTTCGCCTCTTCCTATGCACTCTATTCGTCTCTTTTCAACCCGTTCGGGAATATTGCAATAACAACAGTAACGCTTTGCATCCGGTGAAGCGTGAGAAATGTAGCAACAGTTTATCAAGTCCTGCTTGGCCCAGAGCATCGTCAGCAAGTTAATTTTATCTTGGAATTTTCACAACACGTTGCTCAATGGAAGGCCCTCCTCAGCACTTCACGAAGGAGTCCTGCGCTCTCACCAATGCTACCGCTTCTCGAGAAATGTCCCCAGTATTCTGAGCGGTGAGCAGAAAGCTCAGTGGATAAATGGCAATACATTTTTGTTTGAGAGTGCAACATCATTTAGGTCATTTCTATGATAGACCTAAACATCAACTGCCTGACAAACTCCTTTGCTTCAAAATGATCGAATGGACAAATTGTATATCTATATCGATCCAGCAAAGGACGTTGTCTTCGACCTTAGCATATTTGAAGCCAGTACATGCAATCAAATTGTTAACAAAGGCTTCTCTATGAATACTTACATGCTACCACAGAGACGGGTTATTGCTCAGAACCAACTTCGTAGTAGAATATAATAAAATGATTATTTAGGTCAAGCGGATGGAATCTTGTTTGATGATAATATTTAAAAAAAAAAAAACACTCACAAATAATTACATGGAATCCAAATAACGAATCAAAATTTTGTTTGACGATTCAAATATTTCCTTTCGTCTCTCCCCTACATGATTGTTTGGACAAAAAATTAATTTGTCATCTCTAACGAACAATTATTTCGCTTATTGCATTAACCAACAATTATTGGTGTAATTGGTTAGCACCTTTGCTAACTACTTCACTTTATCAAATATCAGAGTCACATCTGCATGATGAATACTGCGGACTTCATATGCAAAATCCGGGAACGTCAGTATGCTAGTAAAATTATGCTCAATCATGATGTTGATTCAATTTTTACCAATATACCAGTTCAAACTATCCTAAACTTCATTAAGCACTATTCGTCGACATGTGGTCTGATTCTAGCAGTAACGGTTGAAGCTTTCATAAAAAAACTAAAATTTTGTGTAAATAGTTATAAATTTCGATTGAAATGTTGTTTCTGTTGTGTCAAAGGAATTAATAATTGATGGGGAGCCGCAACCGTGATCGAGGCCTTGCATTTACGGTCAACAGAGGATCCCCTTTATGTTAACGGTAACACCTATTTGTTCATCAACAATGCTACACATCAATGATGCAGACATTTGTCCAGTTCCTTGATAAGACTGTCAGAAAAGATAAACTGGTGAGTACACTGTTATTAACCACGATTTCACCAATATAAAAACACTTCTCTGAAAATCAATTCCAACAGCGGAGTGTGGATCACACAATCGATGCTGATCATAAAAGCGTGCCTGTTAATGATGCGTGTGTGATAAGCCGAGTAGGAGATGTCAATCACCGTAGGTTGTTTGAGTTTGCTCGAATTATTCACATGGATTACTTCAGCGTGAACGAGACCGCTGTCCGCGTGGGTAGTAGCATCAGCTGTCTAGTATTCGAGAACGTTCCAGTATGAAGGAATTCAGTCTAGGATGTGTTCAGCACCGTAAACCCATATAGTTTCTCAACTGATGTGCATGGGGTCTGGGGTCTGGGTCACTTATATTAATTCATATTCCCGCAACTTTTACTCTCAGTTTAGTTTTGAAAGTATTGAAGAGGCCTTCTCCTCTAAATGGCGCATAATGTACCTGAAAGTAAAGTTTTTTCCCATTATCCTGTTGGTCAATTTTACTAATTTATGATCACGTAGATCTAAAGTTCTTATTAATTTGATCTTACGTCGCATCTTAGATCAATCCTAATAAATATCTTCATGCAAAGCTTGCTTTGTTTAGGGGTGAATAACTACATTTCGTAAGGGAAACATTATCCTTAATTTTAGTCGTCGTAAATACACAAACGCTCGTCATGCCGAGTATAGTTTGTCCATGTATGAGGCGGTCAGCACCATCTCTGAAGGGCGGGTCATCAGGCCAGCTGGCGCCACGCCAGCCCCAGTATGTCGTGACTGGTGGGAGTGAATATTGTTAGACAGTCGGCGGCTGGCCATTACTTGCTCCTGAAAGCGGTCTCGTCAACGGGAAAAAGCGGCACGGAGGGTGGAAGGGCTGGCGTCGACTTTGCTATCAAGAAAAATAGTTCATGAACATAATAATTTTTGTGTAATTTCCCATTACTTGTACTTGGTTACTATTTTTTATTGCTGTAAGACCTCAAGTGACATAATATTGATTACCTGGTCAGTATCTAAAATTGAAGAAATACATAAAAACCTGGAAACATGCCATTCAGATAACATTTTCAATACCTGATATACAATTTCTACACTCTAGTTTATTCCCAAGTGACTAAAGTACGAAAGAAACCCTTCCACGATTAGCTAACTAAATATAGGAATTGACTAACAATATGAGGAAATGAGCAGGAGGAAGATGTAATGGCAGCGACATTGTTCCCATCAGACTTCGTTGTCCCTTATGTCACTGTTACCTTTCTATGTACTGCATACACACTTATATGTCAGTATTTATTGTTCGACGATTCATTTAACGTTTTAGGCGGGTAGAGAACACGCGACAAGGAATGTAGTGTTGTTGACTATACAGATTATTATGTAACACCGGGGTATTATGTTTAAACCAGTACATTTTTTAGTGAGCATTGCAGCATTACGCCCAGACCGGTGACGCCAGAAACTTTTTATGCTCCAAATCATTTTTGATCGCAATTTATGGAAGCTGCAGGCCACGTCGCTGAGAGTCGCCGTTCTAATAAGCACAAAAAAGATCACTCCGGAAACAGACAATTTAGACATCACACAAACACCTTAGTACATTAGGATGAATTTTTCAGTTGGTAAGAACTAAACAAAGATCTACAACGTGGCTTATAAGTAATGTTCACATTTATGGCACCGACAAATTCTGGACCCAGTAGCAGGTTCCCATCCGATGTGTAGCCACGTCGTGTGGTTCGACTCTGCTGCGACTTCAGTTTAGCTCCTGGTGTGGGGGACGGTAACACTGACAGCTTCAGCAATATTTAGGGTGCAAGCCGACTCCATCCCCCATCGTCATCCCTTGCATATTAAATTCTCGTTTCGCGAACAGCTTCAAAGTCAACGCTCTGACAACTTCAATGCAAAGGAAGATTACAATCTGAAAAAGTTGAAAATGGGCCCCTGAGTGACATAGAAATCGCATGGGAACAAATATAAAGTCAGCGAGAGCATACAGATTTCCAAACATTTACTAAACGAATTCATGATACTTGAGTAGGCCTTTTCGATCCTATGAGCGGTTTCCCTTGGAAGGGCATCACGATTTTTGACTGAATTGCCCTCCTTCAACATATTACGAAGCTGCTACTGCGAAGATGAGCTCCCACAAAAGTGTAGCCAGCAAACATTCATTGGCTCTTGGCTCATCAATTATTCATATAAACAGAATGCAAGCTGTCGAGGTAAAGGACTGGAGCTGGAACCTTTGATACCTTTTCATAATTGGTGCGTAATTATGACTCCGACATAATGTACACAATAAAAATCAATGCTGTCCACAAAGAAAACAGAGTACTTTTGAATACTGCATATGTGTTTTGAAGGGAAATTTCATCCACCTAAGAAATATTCAATCAATATATGAGACATTATTACACAGCAGAAATTGGAAACGATTGGGCAAACAACCGTCGCGATTTTACCTCTTAAAGTAGAAGGTTAGTGACAACATAAACTATTTTTTTCGGGATATTGTAAGAAAATTTTTTAAGACGTTACTAACATTGTGTTAGGTCCAGTTCTTGTCATTAGATTCATCAACGATCTCAATAGAAACGTGCTTTCAAACATTAGCAAGTTTGCAGACGATGCCAATATAGGGGGAAAATTGTTAGCCGAACCTGAGTGTCAGCAGGTCCAAATAGACATAAACAAAATTGTCTATTATTTAGAAAAGTGGGTAACGGAATTCAATGTGGACTTATGTAAAGTTACGCCAATGATTCCTCGTACGCCCAAGCACGAATATTCAATGTCCGGGAATAAACTGATAATAGTCACCGAGGAGAGAGCTTCAGGTGACATCATTTGTAAAGACCTAAAAAGCTACAAGCAATATAACGATGCTACCGAAAAGGCGATACAATGCTAGGTATGACAACCCGCACAATCTTGTACAAGAGCAAACACATTTTTCTGAGAAATACAATGCACTTGTTATTCCGCGACTCGAGTTTCCCGTCCGATTCTGGTCTCCATATATTAGAAAATACGTTATTAAAGGAGATAAGTCCATTGCAGAGCACCCAAATTTATCCCTTCGCAGCGAAATATAGCGTAGGAAGACAAAATACATTAACTCAATCTTTATTCTATAGAGAAGCATCGAGTCAGACGGGAGCCTTTTCACTAAAGCTGCAAACGGAGTGGACATTAAGGTTCGTTGCCATACGAACCCTGATATGCGCTATCAATATTTGAAAAGCCTCCGACACAGTTCCGTGACACGTCCTCATAAACAAAATACTCAGCAAACACCTCCAGTGAAACTACAAGAAGTGGCTTGCTAATTTCCTTTTCGGAAGACATGCACACACTATCTACATTAGTAAGCCACTTCCTCAATGGTGTCCCGCAGGGCTCTGCTTTCCCCCTCCCTTGTCAATGGTTTCATGCACGACCTGCCCATTACAACAGAACCCAACACTCACATCAGCTCGTACGCGGACGATCTCACAACAATAACACATCACCACCAACACCTGATCGCAGCTGCACACCTCCTGCAGTCCTTGAACTCTCTTGATGTCTGGCTGCTGGACAACAGAATGAAGGTGTCCAAAGTAAGTCTTTCCTAACAGTATTAACACCAGACAACAGTGAACACCGCATTCACCCTCACGTTACGCTCAACAACACTCCCATACCCTACAGTCCCACTATCACAATCCTAGGAGTCACCTATGACACGAGGATGGCATTCAAACCTCATTCAAACCACATCGGTACTAGAGCCAGAGCAGACTGAACTTGTCCTGGGCACTTACCACAACCACCGACCGTCACTGCAAGGAATCGATATCAACACTATACAAACATATCCATCAGCCCCGTCATCTCCTACGCATACCCCTCCTATTCCTATGACCTTGTACTCAAACACATTAACTCCCTACAAATGATACTGAACACAGTCTTGCGTATCTCAACGGGATGTACATAGATCATACTAATTTCCCCCTTGCATGACGAAACCATGGTACTTCCTCTCAAACATCGACTTGAAATGAGAGAGACTAATTTGTTTAACGAGGTTGAAGACCCGACTTGACCCTCCCACATCCTATTGAAACCACGTCAAATCAACTGACACATACACAACACACCAGCAACACACTTCGGGTCTCTCCACACGACCTTTCCATGAATACAGACATAACATCTATGAACAAACAGATACACACTCAATTAACAGCCCTAGCATTGATTAAATACAGACTGAAAGCGGACCTACAGGGACACCCACCCACCCGACAAGGTCCACCTGTCCCGGTTGAGGTGCGGGTACCACACGGCTCCCAGTCATACCAGCATAGACTGGGAATTGTCCCTCCCAATCTATGTTTGCAATGCCGGGGTTCGCTTTATACGGTCGAGCACGCTATGACGTCGTGCCCAACCGTCACACCCGGCGAACTCGACCATAATATCACGTTGGAACTTGGTCGGTGGAAACGCCCGAGAGAAAGCATGAACATGCACATGTCGGTGGGTTCCGGGACTTCGGGATGTGCAACGCTTGGCTCCTTCACCACATGAGGGTTGGGGTTTAGCAGCAACAACTACAACCTCCCACTCAGGCTTGTCCCTTGCCGAGCCTCTCACTACTTTCACCCTCTGATGACAAACTGGCTCCACGGAGTAGTGTTTCAAATGCATATGATACCAGAAAGATCCTATGGAACCGTGCCAAAATAAAAAATGCAATTTCGAAATGCGGAACTAAGATGTTTTCAAGTTCATGATCACACATATGGTCCGATTTTTTCCCCATCTGCCCAGAGCAACGTTGAAAACTCTGAAAAAATTGGGTTGCATTGTTGTTCTGTGAGAATACTAATGAACTTTATAAATATTGAAACTCATTTGGCAAAAAGTAATTGTTAAAGGAGGTCATTTTCCGTGGCACGTTTCATAACGTGGGAACATTCATTTGACCATTGCATGTTATGTGGACCAAAATACATTTTAAATTTACTTCGTGTGGTAGTCAATGAAGGCAAACAATTCCGTTGAATAGTAACCCCTTCTCCAAGCACACTGCGTTATATTGGCTTATATACAGTGCAGTTAGCAAATACTGCAGCGGTTATTAAGTTTTGAAATGATCGAAGCGTTATCTTAAAAATTCTATTTTGTTTGCAAATATTTTTTTATGAAACACAAATCATCGAGTTCGCTTTGAGACCGTTAATCCCAATCGTTGCCGGATTATGGAATCCGCAATCCTGCAGTCGCCTGGCTCAATCAACAGCAAAATTTTACATGCATCGCAAAGGGACACCATACGCAGAAAAGTAAACATTTTATTATTCAACAAAAAAACTGGACAACGGTGAAGGCTATGATAGTTCATATTTATATGATTCAATTATTCATGATACAATAGAAACAATACCATGAGGTATGGGCTCTTGAGACGTTCACAGATGAGCAGGGCAAACGGATCATCATTGATTATGAGATAACCTCTTCCCCTGAGACGTAAGAAAAATAACTTTATATTAAAGATGTCATAAAGGGGAGAGAGAAAACATGGAATCATCATCACCTTTTTGCTAGATTTGTTGAGGATTAAATAAGATATTGATATGCAAACAAAGAGAGTAGAATGTTTGAACACAAAAGAGTCTCCGATAAGAAGAAGTCGAAATCCTATGCAATGAATCCGGAAAATTGGTGAAAAATCAATATTTAGTCAAAAAAAACGTCAATGAAATCCTGCGAGATGTGATGAAGATGAAGTCGTAAAACTTGCACAGTTGCCAAGAACGTTTACAGTGGGCCGCCCTAATCCGCGGTTGGTGTTTTGACATTGGATCTTCGAGAATACACTGACCAACACAGAATAAAAAACACGAATGAAAAGTAATTTCATCTCAGTCCAAATACTTACCGGTACAATACGAAGGTATGGAGTGTCATTAATCCATATCAGAATAAGGTCAGGAAGCAAGGAGTGAAACGACGATGGGCCATCGTCGAAGTGAGGATATTTAGGGATTTTTGTTAAGATGCTGATGTTTCAGTTAACACCGAAAGTTATTTTGCTCCTCTTGAAACAAACTTCCGGCCTTAAATTGAAACTTTTCCCTCATGTCGGTGAAGAGAAATTAGCAGTCGTACTGATCGTCATTTGCCAGCAGGTTTAATGATTTGAATCAATATTAAAAGTACTTACATTTTATTTTCACGATACTGATGTTCTGCAACTCCGGCCACGTTTCGTTGTTCCGCTTAAATGTTGTGAAGGTATGAATGTACATTTTCATGACCGCTGTACATATTTTCAATCTTAAATCAGTATTTGGGTTCCTACATATCCTTCTAGAAACTGCACCTCGATTTGGGCATCGTTGTTGACCAGCGTAAAGGATTTGGAGTACAACCATTATGGCTCACAACAGGGCGCTGCGTTAAAAGACATGAGCCCAATAACAGGCCTCCTTGAAACCACTATAAAGGCCTATAATAGGCCTCGTTAAAGCAACCATAAAGGCCTATAATAGGTCTCCTTGAAACCACCATAAAGGCCTATAATAGGCCTCCTTGGAGACACCATAAAAGCCTATAATAGGCCTCCTTGAAACCACCATGAAGGCCTATAATATGCCTCCTTGAAACCACCATACAGGCCTATAATACGCCTCCTTGAAACCACCATAAAGGTCTATAATAGGCCTCCTTGAAACCACCATAAAGGCCTATAATACGCCTTCTTGAAACCACCATAAAGGCCTATAATAGGCCTCCTCGAAACCACCATAAAAGCCTATAATAGGCCTCCTTGAAACCACCATAAAGGCCTATAATACGCCTCCTTGAAACCATCATAAAGGCCTATAATAGGAATCTCTGAAACCACCATCAAGGCCTATCATTGGCCTCCTTGAAACCAGCATAAAGGCTATTACGACTCAGCGCACTAATCGATGCATCGCACATGTTAGTATTGTATTGTATGTTCATGGGATTGTTAGTATGTTTCCATTCTGCTTATAATTTTCCAAATAATCAATGTTATTGCTTTGACAAAAACAAATATTTCTGATGTCTGTGAGGTTTATACATACTCCAGCGGTCGCTTTATGATCTCTTGTTTGAAAACTACAGTAATCCAAGCAAATCCGAATCAAAATTGACGAAAACGTTGGATCAGACATGGAAAAGGATGAAAAACGTTTATGTTCTATATCTCTTTGAGTGACGATATAAAGTCGCGTACATTAATATCTGAAATCATTATCCTCAACCTAATCGGACAATGTAGTATTTGATTGACATTGCGGCGTCCCTTGAGAGAACATCAATCTCAGCCATCAATCTCAGCTCAATTGGATGCAACTGCAGAACCAATTGTATTCTACCTACGTCGCGTTGGACCGCTTGCCAACAATATTCCGATCATGTCCCGGAACAATGCCGCTAGAAGCGGATGAGGGACTTCTCACACCGGCTCAAAAGTTTCTCCGCGAAGCCGCCAGCTTTGCATGTCTCACGAGACCTCATTTGGCTTGCAAATGACCGCTGGGGACCGCCATTTATCAAAGATACTGATAAATCAATATCTTTATCGGGAAGGAATTGTGCAGGTGACGGCCTCTTTTTAAAGTTGAAGTTCGGACTGAAATTAGTTTAGAGAGGTTTATGCACCTAGTCCATGGTTGTGTAAATATTGGTCGAATACTTACTTTTGCCTTGGTCCAGTGCTATAGGATCTTTGAATTGGACTGGCCGAATAATTATTTGAAAGGATAATGTGATATATGAAAATACGAAGTTCTGGACACTTGAGAACCAAAGAACCATATACAGCTCAGCGCTAAATTGTGCGTTCACAGAACAACCTCCAAATAGAGGACCATACAATTATGAAACATTTCATGCCTTTTGAATTTGTATTACTTTAAACACTTCTCGTGAGGCGGTCAGAGGTAAAACGTGTGTTGTGAGAACGATAATAATGATCTCTAAACACGTGTTATGTGTGAACGATAGTAATGATCTTTAAACACGTGTGTTGTGAGAACGATAGTAATGATCTTTAAACACGTGTGTTGTGAGAACGATAATAATGATCTTTAAACACGTGTGTTTGTGAGAACGATAATAATGATATTTAAACACGTGTGTTGTGAGAACAAACACAATGATCTTTAAACACGTGTGTTGTGTGAACGACAATAATGATCTTCAAACACGTGTGTTGTGAGAACGATAATAATGATCTTCAAAGAACAGATCGGGTTACTGAAATATGTTCTTAACACGAATTATTGATACATGTTCATAGATGCACATGATTGTGGTTGTGCAAAGGCAATTACAAAGTATCGATTTCTTTCCATTAGTGTCCCTCTAAAATATTCAAAATAAACTAGTTTCACACCCATCTGATCAATTGTCTATTCGTGTAGAGTAGGCATTTTATGACAATTGTTGCATCTAATCTCGTTCACATGATATATCAGTCACTAAATTTCATAATCAAAACTACTCTGTTTCAACATCACCTTTGACAGTGTTAGGGGACGAGAAGAAGAAGAATGGCTCGGGCCTGCGCTTGAAGACCGGAGCCCCGTAATACCCGTTCTTGTTGTAAACTACGAAGAAGAGAAAGGCTCACTGCACTGTTCTATTTATCGCAGGTGCAGTTAGCATCCGAATCGCTTGTGCAATTTTGAGACATTTCCTCCCAGCGACAAGTGGGTATAATACAACGTGTTCTAGCTTTCATAAACAATACTTATTGCATACTGAACGACCACTCCTTGTTCTAGTGATCTCTTGTTTGAAAGTTTCAGTATTCCAAATACAATTAACGAAAATGTTGAATCGGAAGCTTGAAGAAATGTTTGTTGTCCACACAAAATGCCATCGAGCGGGGTAAGGTTTTATGCTCAGTAGTGTCCCTATCAACGGTAGGTTCATGTTAAACAAAATAACTCTAGTCCTACACTAAACATCAATTTCGCCGCTTATCTGCAAGTGCTATTTCTCGCTAAACAAAGCCAGGCGATGAGAGCAAATTGATCAATTCGGACAAACACCCGTTGCGGCTAAAACTGAAACTTCATTTTATGGACACTACCCTAAATAATTTATTTAGTAGGTCCCGTAGGTTCGCTTTTCATAAAGTGTTTGCTGATTACGTTAAAAAGACTGACATCAGTTTGTCAAATTTTGTTCATGATCTTTTTCGAAACGATAGAGAAGTTTTCACCAGATTTGCATTATTAGTGATATATATTTGCATTA
>SDVV010003481.1:0-21313 GCA_016164225.1 Gammarus roeselii | reverse complement strand
TGAGGGTTTTACGCATGCAATTCATCTGTCACCGGGGCTCAAACCGGTCATCAAATCCAAGAGACGAACTCTCTGCCAATGAACCACAAAGGATGGTTAAAAGGCTATGATGTTATCAATACAATTGTTAACTGTCAGAATTAACAATTGCATGCACGTAGCCTCCCATCTCTTATCACAGCCCAGTGTCAGGAATTCGTAACCAAGATACGAAGATCAAGGCAAGCCTCACAAATATTCCTTGGAAGAATATTCGTTCGCAGTGTGATAAGAGTAAAGTCCTTCCTCAACACTGCTTAGTTAGAGGGAACATACAGAATGTTTTTGGTGGTGACGAAAGACAGACAGGTAACTTACATTGAGGGTTTTGGCATGCGATTCATGTCACGGGGGCTCGAACCCGGGTCATCAAATCCAAGTGACTGGTTCGAGCCACGGTGACAGATGAATCGCATGCCAAAACCCTCAATGTAATTTACAGGTCAGTCTTTCGTCAACACCAAAAAACATTCTGTACATAAAGCAATTTCAGTACAAATACATTGCATTTAGTGCTTCTCTAATCGCTTTCTCTTTATAATGTGTGCATAGGAGTGCACTTCTCAATGTGTAATTCTTCATTCAATATTCTTCATATTGACTAGATACAGATTTGCAAACCTGGTATGCATCATACTCTAACTGTCACAATATGTTGGAAAATCTCGATTTACCAACACCATGTTTCTTACATGAAAGTCTCAGATTATAGGAGTACTGATTGTATATTTTGCTCCATGAAGTAGCTACAAACAAACCTGGCTGTCCACTGGAGATTAGCCATGATGCAATCATTTGGAAGTTCATTTCTGGTCATTCAATATTGACTGATAATCGAGTATATGATTTAAATTTAGAAAAATGAAAATAAATTGCAAGACGATGGAGATGAATGTTTTAATATAATAAAAAAAAATATGAAAGCAAAGAGATGGTTATATGACACAGAAGTTGACCCAACAACACGCTCTAGGGAGCCAAGATGTGGGACTCCCGACCACAGCGCCAGAGTGATGCTGTGAGATAAGATCACCAATGATGCCGTTCAAATTATAACAGGGATGGTGGGACATGAGTACATTCCCACGTTTGAGGTGGTTTTGACAAATGGTGAGGATGGATAATTAGAGATCGGTTACAAGAGTGATGAGAGCAGAAGGGAGTGGGCATAGGTCAAGAGGAAGAAAAAGGTCGGGTGAATGGATTGCATTAAGCAGGCATTGAAGAACAGAAACATCAGTGTGGAAGTAGCAAGAGTGTGCAATATATGTGCGTCAAAGTGTTTCATACAATTGCCAGTTGGTGGCACCAGGGACATGGTGGCACGCCGGTGCCATGTCCATGTCCATCAGATGGTTGAGAGTTATCCCGTGCACATTCTTACCTTTGATTCTGAGGATGATGATAATTGGTCTCTCCATTCTCCAACTAAGAGTTTGACTTAGAAGCATTTTCTGTCAACTCTGGAGATGCATATTGTTCCATCAGGATGTTATATGGGAGTTGATGATAGGGAAACGATCCCGATTGTCTCGGAATCCAGCAGAATTTGCATGCTTGGCCTGCTTTGGATTGGGTGTATAATGCAGTTTTGAGTGGAGTGAGAGCACTCTGGCTGTCACAGAATGTGTTTGGAGAGGCAATTCGATTTTATAATTAAGATGGCTAATTTAAATGTGTACAGCTCTGTAGAGAAAACAGGGGCTTCATGAGGAACAGTAGCCAAACGTAAGGTTGCTTAACACAGCGCCAACTCCCATTCTGTTGAAGGTTTTGGAGATGTCTGCGCATATATGACGAAAATCTGAAAATTGTTGCTCAAGCAGCATGGCACATTTATGGCAGTATATATTG
The DNA here is from genome assembly GCA_016164225.1 of Gammarus roeselii. Lineage (NCBI taxonomy): Eukaryota > Metazoa > Arthropoda > Malacostraca > Amphipoda > Gammaridae > Gammarus > Gammarus roeselii. The sequence continues at coordinate 19,420 of SDVV010003481.1, read as the reverse complement.
AGTAGAGTAGCAGCTGAAATTAATACTTGCTAATGTAGGTTAACGGGGGGTGGGTTGGTGATTCAAGTAGGTGTGCCAATTGGAAGAATTTGGTATTCAAATGAAGGCTCAATAGCCTTGCAAATGATGTCTAGTGAGGTCAGTAAGATGTTCACTCGTAGTGAGAATGGGTGGCATACATTTTTATCTACCGTAGAGAGGCATTACACAGAAATATTGGTGAAGTTGTTAAATGCAGAGTGATTGAACCGACTCCTGGTCTTGAAATAATATTACAGCACAAGTTTGTCTTGCCAAGAGGAAGCACAAACTTATTGATTGGCATGTTCAGGATTCAACAGGAGTGGAAGGGAATGCACAATTTGTAGAAAAGGTTTGGAAATCATTCTTGTGGCTGAATTGTAATCAGCTCCTTAGTACCTGCCTGGATAATGGTGGATAAACAGCTTTTGCTGCAGCCCTAGTGCGCTCTCCCACCATTGGCTTTCTTGTTGATATGGACATGAGTTGAGAAGGCCTGGCAACTAAAGAAGTGGAAGCAGTCTAGCCTGCTCCGGACATTGATGTCTGATCTCTCTTCTGAAACGAAGTGTAAGTTGTGGGCTCCTGGTCATAGCCATTGGCACTCAAGAGCTACGCTTTGGTTCACGTTTGAGCACAGGAGAGGAGTGTGAGGTGCCACTTTCCATCAGCACCCACATCTGGGGATTTGTCTCTGTATCTGGGACATTTATCAAACAGCAGTTAATAAACAATAACAGAAACATAGATGTAGCTAATGTTGTAAAATAGTTGATACTCAGTTTAGCTTATTCAGTTGTAAACTGCAAATTATCATTTTCAATTCAACCTAATGTGAAAATATTGTAGGTATATTTCTAAGTTTATGATCAGTAAAATTAACTGGTATGTTCAAGACGTGGATGGAAGCTGGTGGTAAGAGGGTTGTGGAATTGCAGGCGACTTCTATTGTAGACAATCTCTGAATGCTTTGAATTGGGGTGCCATCAATGTTAGCATAGTTAACATACAAGCACGACATCCAGCAGATCAGCCAGTAGCATCTTAGCTTCCATGATGATAAGATATCAACCAGCTTTTTGCATTAGATTATAATATATTAAATTCAACAAAATATTTTTTATTTATTTAGGCACCTAAAATTATAATGAATAAAATGCTGAGTGACATACTAATTCAAAGTCTGGCCATATCCCTGGTTGCAGCAGTCACTTTTTCAATGTTTGAACAGTGTGTGACGATAGAAAGCAAGTTTTTATAAGCATGCGTAGACTCTTGCTCAAGTAACTAAGACTTTCTGATAGGTGTCCGTCATGAAGACTGCTAGGCTGGCCAGGTACGGCAATTGGAACCCTCCCTAATCCAAGTAAAGACTGATTTGTTAAACTTCTTACAATAGTTTTAAGCACAAGTTTGACCTTAAAAAAATGACCCACTGAAGCTAGAAAATTTAACCAAGTGCTTTTGAGCAGGAGACTCAATTTAAAAGTAAAACATTCATGAAAAAATAAGGTCTCACTGATAAACTTGGGCTCACACATATTTGTTCAATTATAACTATGCTGCTTCTTCCCAGTCTGCTACGAACCTTTAAATATAATCAAAAATAAATAGTGAGCCCACCAGCATTTGGTACTTTTTATATCTTATTATGCAACCCAGCATAAGTGGCTTTTGTTGTTTTTAAAATCTTATCATGTAACTTGAATAACATAGAATTTTGGAGTAACTAAGAATTAATAACTAATATCAATATCTGCCAGCAACACTTGACCCAAACAAAGTCCTGTTACAAAGAAGACTTCCGGTCCTGCTGCCAATATTGTGGAAAATCTTTTATTTTTTAATAAATCACATTATCAACATTTTCAGCTTAGACATACATATTGCATGATTGAATCTATTGTTACGAGATCTCTGGGTTCAGATTTTGATAGCACATCCAGAGATTACTTTTACAATCGGTTACACTGCTATAATCATCTATGAAATCAATGGTCAATTTTCAGGACAACAAAAATTAGAAGAACCTGCTGGAATGTCCATTCTTCCTCCTCATCTCAGATTGTTGAGCAGTAAAACGTGTCGAAAATAATTTCGAACATTTGTTTGATTTGAAGAACCATTATGAACATTTGTTTCCATTTAAGCCCTCATTTAGAACTATGACACCGAGGCTATATGGTGTGAGACTAGCATAATCATATTCATATAGCACCAGGGATGAGGACCCAATCGTGTGTGATTGTTAATGTTAAAGTGGTATGATTGCACCGCTGTGTGGCGCATGTTCGGTGACGTGACGCGTGTTCGGTCGTAAGCTGCACTTCGACTGGCCCAACAGGGCGCCGGTATTCTTCGCGGCGGAGATCGGCTGAGGTGCGATGACTGTAGGCCACCAGTCCTTGGCTCTAGCGTGGTCAAACATGGCGGTGGTGCTTGCGGGAACCGGCAATCTGGCCCGAACGGGCATAGGTGAGCATCTATGAAGAATGTGAAGTCAACAGTGATCAATAAGTTGGATACCAAAAGGGATAATTTTTGGGTGGAGCCAAGTTTGTAGAAATTTAATATAGCAACGGAGAAACACGACTCATTAGAACTCTAATAGAAATTTTAACTTGCTGAAAACTTGCCTCATTAGAGTTTCAATCGGTTAAATAAAGCATTATATATTTCATACTACAAACTTATTGGAACAAATTAAGATTGAAAAAACTTGTTGTTGAAGTGTGCATGAAAAAAAGTTTGTCACTTCAAACATGTATGGAAGATGATACCAATGTAATTGGCTTAGTAGTTGTACTAAAACCTTAATATGCTGACAAAGCAAAGGGTGAAAAATTAACATGTAGAGCAAACAAAGCAGTGTCCTTGCTGTGATAGTAGTGAGTTAGTTATTCCAGTCGAGCCCATGACTGGGGACTTCCAAGTCTTCAGCAGCTGTAGATTAGCAATTAGAATCTGTCAATTTGAGATTTTCATCTTTGGCAATATTGATTTCCTCCCATCTTACTGAATAACCTTGTCTGATTCTTCCTCAACTTTAATAATATCCTTCATTCAATCTGAAATGTAGCTAAACTGTGATTATAGCTACACCTAGGTCATAAGGGAATTTAAAAGCAAAAAAAAAATCTTGCAATACAGAATCTATTTTGATCATTTCTAATGTGTACAGAGCTAGTCTATTATTTTAATTTAATTTCAGTCCACTAGGCCTCCACTACAGCCTTGATTAATAATCTGAACCCCCTGCCTTCGACTACTCATTCCCTTCACATTAAACTGAAGTCATCTTTAATGTAAGGCAGATCAGAAACTGATATGTATCCGAGTGAAAACGTTGCTGTCTGTGAAGCAAAGAGGTCAACCTTTTTTTTCCAACAAAACTTGGGGAAGCCTACTTCAAAGACTTCTATCTCTTGTTATTGTTGTGATAGAAGGTTCCATGCTGCCGGTACATGAATGAGCGATGCCCAGCAATGCTGTCCATCTGGACTGGCACAATTGGTCTCATCAGTATATTAAAATTATATTATTCACACACCATTGTGTTAATGTGACAAACTTTGTCTTCACTGCTTGCTTTCTATGGTGTTCATTTGATAACCTACCGTTTTTTTTCTTTCAAATTTGCAAATATTTAGATCTGTGATGCTGCATTCAAGTTTTCCCTGTTTAGATACTTCTGATTTGAATTGCATCACCGACCATGCACTCAACTTAATTTCATTTAATTTCCAGTCACTTCTATCTTTGCCGTTTCCTCTAATCATTTGCTAGTTTGTACCATTTGATTTAACTAGGTTATTGCTAGGGCATGAATAATTCCATTCACATGGGTTTTGTTGCCAGTCTTCTTTATGTGGATTGCGTGTTGGTGTGGAAGAGTGATCATTCTGCCTCCTGGGCTTCAGGTTACCGCCTTCTGCTGCCTATCGTCTGCGGGTGTGCTGAATTGAAGCCTGAATTAAAACCGGGTGTTGAGCTGAGGTTGAATCCTTGACTGTTACTATCCAGGTAACGAACAACCAAGGCCCGAGATGGCTACACAAACGTCAATACAATGGGTCTCTCACACAACTGCCAGTGCAGCTATCGTTCCTAACAACTGAAAGCTCACTGTTCCTGGCAACACAGGTTGTATGACATAGGAAGGAAGAGTGGTTGAGAAGACAGGAATGAAGTAATGATTGTAGCTGCAAGTCCACACGAAACTTGACTCCTTAAACCGCTCATCTTGGCTGCATTAAAGGAGTACCAACCATTTGACCACGGCAAATGATCTATCATTTTTTATAGTAAACTATTACAGATCAAAAACCAACCCTCATTATCTTTCATGTCATACCATAGCTACATATCTCCAATTCTTCATAAAATATTTTCTTCATTCAATCAATCAACAACAAAACAAACTTGTCATTCAACAGATTTTCTGTTTCCTTATGGTTCCTCTATTAACTTAAGGCCGGGGATGCAGCAGATTCTCATCTGATTTCAGTTGACATAACAGTAGTTATCTGAATGCAAAATATTTGATGGTTGTAGTAACTACATTTTAATTAGTAGCCACCTATGTAATAGCTACTTCTAGATACCACTCAAGTAGCAAAGCCAGACCAATCATTTTTCTAGTCTCAGCTCTGAAATACCACAGACTTAAAAAGTTACAAGCAGAGAGAGAAAATGACAGATCCATGAAAGGAACAAGTGATATGGCAACATATGAATATAAAGTAGCAAGCAGGCGTGTCATGAATGTTCCACAGCAAAAGAAAACAAATTCAAGATTGTTAGGAAATTTGAATCATGATTTATTGCTATGCATTTGGTCATGAACCTTCCGTTTACGCCCAGCGCTTATTACCGACTGAATTCCTGTGTCAATTGAAAACAAATTTTCGTGTCATAATGAAGAAAGTAACGTCTGAAAACAAGGCAAAAGAAGCAGACGTTGAGGTAACATCAGACGCTGAGAGAGGCCAATATGGGGAGGAAGTCAGAAAGGAGGCTATGAGGCATGTTGTTGGTGATGAGGGGTAGGTTCAAGACCGGAAAGCATTCAGTTTAAGTACTAGTGTTGCGTGAGAGAGCTTAACAAAAGAAGAAGAGCAAGCTCAAGATGCATTTCATGGGTTGGGGGCCGCATTAGACGAGAGGTTGGTCGGGGGTAGCGATCGCCGTCGTCTTTCTTCATGCGATGATCTCTTAGGAGTGGTTAAAAGGTCGATCGCGCCCGTGTCTTTCCTCGTCGCGTTGGACGCTGTGGAGAATGCCAAAAATCTGCACTGCTCACCTTCACAGTCTAGTGGTGTCTGCAGTGCTAGTGTGGGTGAGTGGTGCAGATGATGGGGGCCTTGGGAATGCCATGCATGTCAGCTTTAGGGGTGCCTCAATATGCACTTCAGTGGTTTTGGTAATCATGCGCACTGTTGTTTCTGTGATAGAATCGTTGGTGGCCTCTTTATTGGCGAATTCTCTTGTGAATGTAAATTTCAAGCAGGTCCAGCTTGTGATTGGATTAGCTGGGAGGGAGGACACGATGTGAAGTTTTTCGCTGCAAGTGCGAGAGTGGAGCCTGGGTGGTCTGTTGTGGGATGGTATAAGTCAGTCAAACCATACGTCGGCATTTGATCAGCTGTTTGCCGCTCTAGGTAAAATTTTCATGGGGTTGCTGAAAGGTTGGATGCAATGTTGTGTGTAGGAGGTGTTTCTGCTGCTATGCTGTCTGTGGAGAATTAAAAAAATGGCTGGTTCCGCTGCTGTGTGCGGTAGACTATCTGTAGCTGATGTGATGAGTTACATGACGCCAGATTAGGCTTTCTGGCGTCATGTAAGGCTTTCTGTGCACTAGTGCACTGGAGGTTACATGACGCCAGTTTTGAGGCTTGCTGGCGACCATCTTGTGGCTGGTGTCGGACGGAGATTAGTGTCGGCGATCTAAAGTGGAACGAGTAAGGCTATCTGCCACAGTTAACCTAACAATTTGGTAGCAGAGCATGGTTGAGGTTTGTGGAATTTGCAGGTGAAAGGTGATAATATTAGACTAATTGGGATTTCATCAACACATTTACCATAGAAGACAATAGTGATTGCAGTCTATCTGTCACTGACTGGTGGAGCAAGGCAAGCTTCATCTGAATTGACTATTGCTGAAGTACAGAGTGACACCGGTTTCGATACGTTCTTACTAAATCGTGACATGTTCCTTCAGGACAAGAATTGGCAGTTTCAATAATTATTTAGCATTTAAAATTAAGAACCATCAGCCTGAAACTATTACATGTAGGCCTAGACATGTCAATAGGATTCAATTTGACAGCAGACATTATAACTTAAAGGAATCTAAGGTAGTGTTACCTGATGCTGTAATAGCTTGCCGGCTTTTAAAGAGTAGTAATTTAAGCCCCGTTCAGTTTCAGCTGTCTCTTATCACAACAACGGAAATGATACTTGACAACATGCGTGCTACGTAGAAGAGATTATTCTCTGATGAAGTGGGAAGATAAGTCTATATTGTCTGATGCGATGTTTTGTGAACGTGTAACTTGTGTCTCGGAGTCTTCTCAAGTGCAACTGTAGTCAAGATGGAATCAGGGTTTGAGCAAAGCTGCCTACAGCAACGACGGTTGACGAGGGGCCTGGCGATCCTTCACTGGTAAACGTCTTGGAAGTGGCCGTGGCTGTAATACTGTTGGGGCTGATGGCCGTGTCACCATATGCAATGATTGTAGCTCTAAGCAGTATTGGACTAGATTCTGCTCTCGCGGTTATAGCACAAAATCTACAACGTCTTGCGTTAAAATTACATTGATAGCTACAGAACCTAAATTTTGATGATAGATTGGGTTTCATTTGGTGAAACCATAGGACATTTTCTAGTTCATTGCTGCTGTTTCAAGACAGTTTGTGGTGAGCACTAGCCAAGTTGTTACTTTGCTGCATGAAGTGCCTCTGAAAGAAATAAGACGCATGACTTCTCAGTAGTGTATGATCAATCCTTGCGTCTTGGCTGAAAAAACATTAAACTTCGTGCTGATGTTGTGAAATGTAATGTTCCTTCACTTTTACGCAAGACATGAGAAAAGTGGAGGAGTTATTTACTGTTCATGATCCTAACATAAAAGTAACTTTCAGCTACGCCATCAGCTTGTTTTCTCTGCTTTGAAACTACGCAACTTGCTGAATGATTCTCGTAGGGCAGATGGGGTTAAATTAAGGATCTGTACAAGAAATCTCGGCCCAAAAGATAGCCAGTATGCATGCAGATGACTACTTTTTAAATTAAAAACAGTTACAACGGAAATCAAATCGTGGATATTTTTTTGTGTTGGTTGATCTTGCTAGAAGATAGTGTTGCCACACGTAACAATTCGGCAGCAGCTGTGGTTGCATGCGCGCCTTCGGGGACTATTAGGGCATCAATTTTGTGTGTAAAGCTGCGGAGAGCCATTGGAGTAATGGTGAAGGTGGGCGTCTGAAATGCGTTCTGGACCAAGTGTATGACGCATCGTGGAGGATACAAACTGTTCCATCGACGTGGCATTAGCTAGGGCCGTTGCTGCTCATAACTCGTTGCGAAATAGACATGATTTCTCCCCAAATCAGTTAGTGTTTGGTAATAGTCTAGCAATACCTCGCGTCTAACATTCTAGTCCTGCTCAGCTTGAGTTCAAGTGCTTCGCATCTCAAGGCTGAAAATATCAATGCTATGCATTGATGAGAAAATGAGAACTCTTTTACACTAAGTTCGTCACGTTGATAAGATTAGATTAGAGGGCCAAGGCTTTCGAGTGCCCTGGAGTTAATGTCCTTCTGGCACCGAACATTAACATTGACAAAGAAAACTTCCTAAATATCGGCAACATCTACAACAAAAAATGCGTTGCCAATTGCGGGTGTGGTGCTGGAGTCGTCGATGATAGAGATGGCAAGTAGATCCTAGTGCGACACAACATCATCTACGCAAGGGTTCACATCTAAGTTCTACAGAGAACACCAACAGAGAACTGACATGAGAAGTGGAGTGATAATTGTCCTAGTAATGGACGCAAATAGGCAGAATATTGGCCACAAACAGAACTGTCAAATGATATCTGCATTGAAGGAGTGACCACTCCAGTGGAAGACAATGCCAACCGGGAGACTGTTAAGGAGCGCAAGGATGCTCGACGCTCACCCCCTCGGACGCCGTAGAGTAGTAATTTAGCAGATGAATTTGGGCCGCGCAATCCAATAATGATTGCTGCAAAGGCCGGACAAAAGTTAGAATTGTATAACATCAATGGAGAAAATAACACTTGCTTCATTTTAAATCGGTCTGGTTAAGTTGGTGGTTTTTATTTCCACTCTTACGATGTCAAGACAAATTCTGGAAATCAACAGGCAATGTTTAAAAATGGCGGCCTATTCTGACAATGAACAGGGTCTCCACGTGTTATTTCTGTTAAATACCGTAAATATTTTCAAATTTGCGGGGTCGGATCTTGTAATTTGGTTCGTGCTGTTTGTTTGTAAATGATGAAGGAAGGTTGTGGGCTGGCTGGCTGACTGGCTGATTAGCTTGCGTACCGGTAATCGTGGTCACTGCTGATTGGTCGTCGAGTTACCTTGAAGCTCACTGGCGGCCACCTTGTCGCTAGCATCGGGCGGAGGCGGCAGTTGTGTTCAGCAGTGAAAGGGTTAGGTGATTGTGATCTGCCAGTGTTAACTTGACGCCCTGTCCTTGCCGTGGTCGGTTTGTCCTCTTCAGCAGGTGATGCGCGAGAGGACTCTTGCCTGGCAGAAAGATTGGTGTATTGAATACCTTGAACTACCATAATAGAACCAATGCCATTGAGTAATTCCTAGTATGAGGAGCATCTTATGGATCGATTAAGTGATAGTCAAAAGTTCTTTCGTTTATTCGTCAGTAATCAGAAGGCTCATTTATCTGTCGGCCTCTTCATATTGATGGTGATAAGTATGTGGAGTCCCCAGGTCAAGAGGTTCCTTTTAATTCAGCTCAGTCAGATCTTTCATAAACTGATGCATGATCCTATTGTCAATCATGTTCAAGTGCTTATCGTCTTGCTGGATCTTGATGTATTGTCAGCTGTGGGTCCTGATGACTTACATCATAAGCTCTGAAGAGTTGTGTGGGTGAACTGACTAAGCCTTTGTAGTTACTCTTTTAGAGATCATTACTTTGTAGTGCCCTTCCAGAAATGTGGCTGGAGTTGATTGTGATCCCCCAGTTCTAAAACAAGCATGTCTAGGTTTGATCCACAGAACTACCGCCTTGTTAGTCTTTCCTCTGTGGGCAGTAAGAGTTTGGAAATGAACATAGTTTCATGTCTAGTTGAATTTCTTGATGGCAATGAAATTCTCTCTTCATACACATTTGGATGTGGGTGATTTTGCTCTACAAGGGATGAGCTTCTCTCGGGTTATTGAGTTGTTTCAGACCGGGCAGATGAGGGTTTTGTTGTGAATGTTGTGCTGCTGGATATTTCAGAAGCATTTAATGTTTCCCATGATGCAATAATCAATAAACCGATTGAAATTGGCATTGGGGCATATCTGCTTGACTGGATTGGTTCGGTTTTGTTAGATCGTTCTATGATGGGGTCCGAGGGGGGTTAAGGTTGTTTGAGTGAGTCAAGGGAGATAGTTCGCAGTGTTCCTCAGGGTTCAGTATTGGACCTTGTGCGTTCTTGATCAATGTGAACTGTATCACAGATGGAGTATTGTCTTCTTTTAAAAGTTTTGGTGATTATACAAGCTGCTACATGCTGTTTCTTCAGTACAAAAGGCTCGAAGAGCCTGCTATGGTTGCTGTGTTTAGTCTGCAGTCAGATTTAGACTGAGTCGACTCAGTAGCTGCATCATGGAAACTTGAGAATGAACCCAGAGAAATGCGTTGTCTTAAGGTTTGTAAGTGGTTTTGCAGAGTGGACTGGTTTGGATCTGCTGGCTTCATACCTTCTACTTGTGCGGGATCGCATTGAAGTTTGTTCAGTCAGTCCCACAGGGACCTGAGTGTGGTTGTGAATGTGAATTTGAAGCTTTACTATCATGTCAGATAAGTAGCGGGAAGTATTAGCCAACGACCTGCTGAGACCCACCATCTGCCGCAATCTACACTTCACGGTGTTCCTATTTTTGATGAACATCAGGCCCATGATGGATTATTGTTTGTCTGTATAAAATGAATGTTTCTTGGAGATTTGAGATTGCTCGAGTCTGTGCTGAGAAGATGGTTAAGGAATATGGACGGTCTGGTCGACTTGGGTTCCTTTCCAAAATTCAAGCCACTTGGCTTATTTTCTGTAGGAAGGTTTCTGTGTGTACTTCATTAAAAACTGGAGGGTCATCCGAGGGTTGGATGCAGGTGAAAAAACATAGGAGCAATTAACGGAGAGCCCTAGATGTGAGGACAGCGCAATCCCTTCAAGCATTGATGCAGGTTGTAGCTAATACTAATTGCAAGAAGAGATTCTCAGTAGTACTTTCTGTGCAGTTGTGGAACAGCCTGCAAACTTACGTAGGGGAGTTCAATTTCCTGGCTGCATTCAAAAGGCTGCTGGCGGAATTTCTGGAAGATGTTCTGAATGAGTTTGTTTAGTTTGGAGAGGCCCTTCTTTCCTAAGTTGATCTTGTGGCCTTGGGGTATGTCGGATGATTCCTCTCCTGTGGGAGGCTTGTTTACAGTGCCTCTTGTGAGTTTATTCCTGTGTGGTTATTCGAGAGCATGTGTTTGTATGGTGGGTGTGTGTTTGATGAGAGGTGTGTTGTGCCTATCAAGATGTGTTGTGTGTGTCACAGTGTACATCTGTGTAGTGCAGCAGTGGATTGTTATATGCAGTACAGTGTGCCATTTGCGATATCCTATTATTTGTACGGTAAAGTGTGTGTAGTGCTTGTCACATCACACACTATGGCTAGGAGTATATGCGTTTGAATAAGAGTATGTGTGTGTCTATATGATATAGTGTTGGTATGGTAGCTGGGTGTTTAGGTATTAAAATGGTAGCTGTAATGCGAATTGCAGTGTGAGTGCGTCAGGATGTGTTGTGTGTTATAGCACACTTCTGAGCTATACAGTAGACTGTGTTGTGCAGTGTACCATTTCAGTTTTCCTGTTATTTGAATAGTAGTACTTGTTTTTCATGATCATACATGCTGTTTGTTACAATGATAGCCACCAGCGTGCACTTATTCTAGTTCTTAAATCTGTGTTAATCCAGCCGTTCTCAATAATTAAATGCGCGCATGACTGTGCTGGCCTCTCCTGGCTCTGTTGCTCCTCACTGGTCTGTGGAGTTGCTAGAGGGGACTGCAAAGATTAGAATCAAAGGTAAATGCTGAAATAATACATATTAAGTTGAATTGATAGCTGAATAAGTGTTTTTCTGAATATGTCTTCCTTTTTGCTATAGGACATTTCCAGATTTATGATAAAATAGCTAAATTTAGCATGGAACAGATTTTGTTTGCTTCAGAAAAAGTAAAAAAAAATATTTACTGAATGATAAAGGAAGCTCGACGTAAGCCCTGAAATAGTGAAGCCTGAGCAATGAGAAGGCTGGCACACTTATTAACAAACTTACCTCCTGAGGCAACCTTGAAACAGGGTGGGTTCCTGGTCTGAGAACACCATCATCTGTGACGATACTGTAGTTGAAGTTGAAATGAGCAACGCTCTTGAGCTGGTCATTGGCAACATTGTTGTGCAAAAGGATGATGTTGATGTGATTCCTGACACACAAAGATAAATATGAATTACTGTGTTTCTAAAATGACACTGTTGTAGAGCCCCACACAATTTCTGCAGAGCTAGCTGAAGATACCTGTGCCGATTTTTCATCCATACGCCCAGGCTACAATCAGCCTAACCTGTTGTTCGCCGTATGACTAACAGGCCATCAAATCTTAAGAAAATGAACTGTAGCATACAAGGGTAATGTTTGCCACTTTTGGATGCAAGCCTTGTTGCAATGTGAACAGTAGCTATTTTATTGCTCTAAATAAAAAATGCTATGAAGTCCACATTTCATCCTGCATCTCCAACTACTTACACAAAAAAAAACATGGTAATCTGTCTATTAAGACATATTAATATTAACATAAAAAAAAATACATTTTATCTATTCAATAAAGTGGCATGAAGTCAAAACAGTTTCAATTAAATGCGCTTCCCCACATCGAAACTCAAACCATTAGCAATAAAAGGTGCCTCATAAATGCTGGGCCCTCCCTCACCCACAATCATTCAGTTTCTCAGCCAGATGCCAAGGACAGGAAAGAGCATCACGGCTACGTCAGAAACTCGACCATTCTCTGCTCAAACCTATTCATTGCACGCTCCCTTGCTACCTTCATGCGGATGTATCTCCACCCTTAAGCCTCCTCCATACCATCCGTTAACCCAATCTTTGGTTTTCCTCTAGGCATACAGCCAGTTTTAACCTGGCTCCCATCATCCATCCTTGATGTGTTCAAACTCCCACATAATTTTTGCATCTACAGCGATCTCCAAAATTCTCACTAACTGCCTTTTAGTTTAAATGGCATTATTGATCCTACCCTCAACATCCCTCCAACCATGCCTATCAATATTTCATCTCAAAAACATCCGATCTCTCTTTTGCTCTTGCATCCAATGCCAAAGCTCTTCAGAGCAGGTTGGCACAACTACCCTCTCGTTCTTTGCTTCCCTACTCTTTGTCCTCTTTGCTTTCCTGCCTTGGTTTCCACAAGTTCAATCTTCTCGAACATATAAGCACAGCTACTTATCACTCGACTTACTTCACCGAATCTGCTACCAGGGCAGTATCATCCATAAACAACAACAGGCTAACTTCACCCATTTGTTTTTGACATCTCAAACCCTTGAGAAATACACTTGTATTCCCCTCCCTGACCACTCCATCTTTGTAGATTGAACAGCCAGAGAACATAACACAACCTTGCCTCAATGTCAAGTTCACTTGGAACCAAGCACACACCTCACACCCTACTGTGACACATGCTCAGCTGCCAACATATAAATGTAACACCCACCCACTTCATACAAATGCAACACCCTCCACAATGCATCCCTATCAGCCCTATTTGTAGGCCTTTCCAGATCCATGGAGGTCCAAAACACATGATTTCCCTGCACAATTTTACGCTTCTCTTAGCAAAAATCTGATCTCCACACCCACTACTCCTCCTACAGTCACACTGTTCCACATTATTCATACCATCTATTGCTACTATCTCTAATCCGCTTGATCAGCATGCTCCCATACAACATACCCACCATACACAACCAACTGATACCTCTTGAGTTGTATTCATTTATATCTCTTTTGTTCATACATTTAGAACAATGCAAGCACTGCGCCACTATATTGGTAACACGCCCAACATAGAACACCAATTTAGAAGCCTTACCAACCATTTAACTTCCATTTCTACCCTTCTGTGATTTTTTTTAAAGCATTTAGGTATGCATTCATTTATTTCCTCAATGAGAACGAGCGTTTTTCTTGTTACAAAATCTACTGTCTGACATGCAGCTTGTTTTTTCTTCAAGCCATCAGTGAGTGCTGATTCCAGTTTCTATCCTTGTACTTCAATAGTTGTTTTTACCCTGATTAGATTCTCAACTAGATTAGATTAGAGTGATGAGGATTTCTAGCGCGCTGGAGCCATCGTCCTTCTGGCGCCGAATGTCAAACAAGCAAATAGTGCTGCATAAAGTTAGTCTTTGTTTTCTTTTTATGTTTGAGTTAGGTTTACTACTGCGTGAAGTCAAAGTCCTCTACGCGCGCGGCGAACGTCTATGGTATGTACGGGTGCCACAGGAGGTACAGGAGCTCAAGGTGGTGAGGCCATATGGTCCCAGCACTCCCCGGATGGCAGTAAGGAGGAATAACACACCACCTACCCTGCTTCAGAGCCCCAAGGATCAGCAGTAGTCTTTGAGGTTATGGGCTACGCGCTCCAACACCTGCCCAAGGGGAAGATGAAGAAGAGATAGAAAACGGGGATCCCATGCATGAGATCTACACTAGGTGTAAAGAATTTCACGCATGAGAATAGCAAGAATGGAAAGAAGAAGGAATAGTCTCAGAAAAAAGGTTGCATGAAAGAGAGAGTGCAACTTGGCTGTTATTTGCCCCCTGAAAGTAGAATTGTTAGAAACGGAATGCGCCCGCGCGTGTGCGAGTGTGTGAGTTCTTGGACTCACTCAGTAGGTGAGGGAGGGAACTTTTGTTCATTCGGGTAGCATTCTTGATCTGGTGTTGACTACGGAGGAGGATCGGGTGTCTTCTGTGGCGGTTTTACCTCCTCTTCCGGGGTGCCACCATACCCCTATCTTGGTGGAGTATATCTTTCAGATGAATGATGATGCAGTGGATCCTGGTTCAAAATCAGTTATGTGGTCTCGTGGCGATTACAGGAGCATGAGAGGTTTTAGAAGGTGTTGACTGGCATTATGAGTTTCTGTATGGCACTGTGGAGGAGAATTATAGTTTGTTTCAGTCAATTGTCCATTCACTTGTAGACAGGTTTGTTACCACTCGAGACTCAGCTTCACGACCAAGCTGGTTGCGGGGCCCTCCTAGGGAGCTGATGACAAGTATATCTTGGGTTTGGGCACAGTATAAGCTTTTCAGGGGGGAGCTTGGTAGGCAGCATGGAGAGGTGTTGGCGTCCTTGCAGAGATTTAGTAGTCTTAATTCTGAGTACAGAAATTTCTCCCGCCACAGAGTGTCTGTACGAGCAGATATTAGCGGACAACTTCTCTGTTACTCCCAAGATGTTTCATTCCTATAACAGAGGAAGAAAGAAGGGCTGTTCTTCTGTTGGTCCTCTGAAGTCTATCTGGTGAGGTTGTTGCTGGTCGAGGACATGAGTCGGCTGTTTGTTGATTCCCTTTCGTCTGTTTTTGTGGATGCTGACCCTGCCGGCCGTTCCCCACATAATTTTTTTCCTGGTAAATTTAGTGGGATTTGTGTAACTAGACTGTTAGTTTCCCAGGTGCTGGGTGGTTTAGACTCATCTTCTGCCCCCTGGACCTGATGACATTCACCCTGGTGTTTTGAAGTCATGTTCTTGGCAGCTGTCATTGCCCTTGTCTCCGACTTTTGCCAAGTCATTAGGCCTGGAAGTTTTACCGGAGGCCTGGAAGGAATCTATTGTTGTTCCTATATTCAAGTCTGGTTCAAAAAGTAACGCTCTCAATTATCGACCTGTGAGTCTCACTTCTGTTTGCTCTAAGGTGCTGGAGCGGGTTATTGTGTCCCAGGTGGTGTCTTTTCAGGAAGATTTTTCCATTTTGTCTGAGGTTCAATTTGGTTTCAGGGTGGGAAAGAGCACCGAAGACCAACTTTTGCTTACTTATGGCGAGATTTCTGATCGGGTAGATGAAGGAGTGGTTGTTGATGTAGTCTTCCTGGATTTCTTCAAAGCGTTCAATGAGGTCAGTCACTCGGTTTTGTTGGACAAATTAAGATGTGTGGGTATACCGGGTGGACTGTTGGATTGGATTCGTAATTTTCTGATAGGGAGGCGAATGTGTGTTTCTGTGGGGGGGAGTTGTCAGTGACCTCCTGTAGGTGATAAGTGGTATGCCCCAGGGTTCTGTGTTGGGTCCGCTCTTGTTTCTGCTGTATGTCATTCATGTTGCAGGAGGTGTGGCTTGTGAGTGGAACGCCTTTGCTGACGACTTCAAACTTTATTTGAGTTTCCCACGCGATGTACAAGCAGTTCAACTAGGTGTGTCATCCTTGCAGAGGGATCTGGATTTGGTGCAGTTTGTGTCGTTGTCATGGAATCTCTTGATGAACATTGACAAGTGTGTCTTTATGCCTTTCTACAGGGGCCGTCTTGAATTGGACCAGTTTGATGATAGAATTGCTTATAATTTGAATGGTGTGGTACTTGAGCTTGTCGATTCCTTCAGGGACTTGGGAGTGCTTGTAGACTCAATGCTGCGGTTCCATCTCCATGTGAGGAGTGTTGTAAGAAGAGCTTCCACTCTGGCGACCAGTCTGCTCCGCTCTACTGTTAATAGGAGTTTCGTCTTCATGGTTCCTATGTTTATTACTCTTGTGTGTGATAAACTGTGTGATTAGGGATATTTTGGGATGTGAGATTGTTGGAGTCTGTGCAGAGGAGGTGGACTGAAAAAATTGATGGACTGGGTGGTGTGGACTATGGTGAACGGCTCAAAGCTATGCAGTTGTTTTCTGTGAGGGGGAGGTTGTTGCGTTCTGATCTTGTGAAGTATTGGAATATTTTTCATTTTTCTGTTGATTCAGGTTTGTCTGCTCAATTTCAGAGAGCACGGAATATTGGCACACGTGGGCATTCTTTCAAACTGGTGGTTCCTCGCGGTCAGACGGATATAAACGCAGATTCTTTTATCCTTGCTGTGTGCAGATTTGGAATCGACTGCCCGCTGATGTGGTGCAGTGTGATTCACTTCGAGGCTTCAAGAGGGCCTTGGCGAAGGAGTTGGGGGCAGTGTTGTATGAGTTTTGCTAGACCCAATTTGATGTAATCTTGTGGCTTTGTTTGTGTTGCTGACAGTTGTTAGCAGTTGTTGTCTGTCTTCATTATTTTATTTTATTTTGACCTATTAAGCGCATTCCGACCAGCGTCCTGCTGCAGTGCTTGTGCCGTGCTGTTCTTCTTGATTGCTGGCGCGCTGAGGTGTACTGCCTCCCATGCCTGCTTGCCCTTGTAGGCGGGGCTGTTGGGGCTGTGGGGGGCTGCTAAGGTGAGATACAAAGGTGAGATACCAATACACCTTGTTTCCAACTTCATCCACAACCAACTTACCACACTAAACTCATATAGCTATGCCTTCAAACCTTGTCTCACTGGTGCTCACGCATCAAACTTTATGCTCATGAACATCTCACTAATCTCTCCTCTTCCATTTATACGTACTACAATCATGACTCTTTAGCCACCCTACCATAAGGGGTTAGAGAAGGAGGAACATACAGAGTAATACATAGCTACATTACATACTGTAGCTGTATCACACATACCCAAACAAGCATTTCTTATCCTCAAGGGTATTAATGTAGCTAAAAGTGAAAAGGATGTTAATATTGCGCAATTGTTCCTTGTTTGCTCTGTAGGCAGCTATTGTGGGTAAAATGGTGGGCTCATTATCAGTCATGTGTAGCTAAGAAGAATATTTGCTCAAATTGCTTTCCTTCCTTTAAGCAGCAAAGTTTGCAAAATTATTTATAGCATCGCTTGACCATATAAGTTATCTACTATGGGATATTGTGTTTTTGCACATCAATAATGACTTAAGACATGAATTTGGTTGAAAAAAATCTGAAGTAGTAATATACAGCAATGTCTAGTCCAAGAAAACAAAAAATTAAATTATTTCATCAAAAGGAGGATGCCATTTTTACTATAAAAACGCTATGCACCATCCTAACCTTAAAATGAATTTACCTATGTATGAACCTTCATCTTAAAAATATGAATTACTTTTCCATTTCATTACATGAACAATTTCTACGTCATAACAAAATTAACAATAAGTTTCCAGTAGTTAGGGCATCATGTTTCATGCCAATAACAATCAGTTTTGATGTTTTGAATGGTCACCAGTAAAACATCAGTGTCCGCAGAAGGCAGAGGAAAGTGAAAAAGCTACAGCTAAATGTGCTGCCAAAAAAATTAAGCTTCCAATAACTATGCTTCAACACAATCATTAACCACATTTGGTTAACACAAAATGTTAACCAAAAACTTCCTAATTACCAAATGCTGTTATTAATAGCCAATTAGAAAATTATCAGATTATTTGCAGTTGTTGTAGAGAAAACTTGCACCATAATTAAGTGAGTGAATAGCTTGCCCTTCAAATGACCATAAGGCAGATAACAGGACTGTCAGCAACTCACTTGTGTCTCATGTCATGAAGCACTGTTACAAAGTTGGTGTCTCCAGAAATGAGGATGCAAGTGTTTCCTGTCTTATGGTAGTTGCTGTACCGCCTCATCAGGTAGATTAGCTTCTCATCAGCAGCATTCTTCTCGCCTTTACACACATGAACGACTGTTACCTGGAGAAGGAAAATTCAATAAGGACCATAGACAATGAAAATAAAGTTGTGATGTCAAGACATCAAGACATTGCCTATTTCAGCAGCGGTGTACATGTGTCTGTTGGTTACAACTAAAACTTGACATCCAACTGCCACAACTGCCAGTCACACACCCAGCAAACTTCTGTCACTTGTATAAATGAAATATATTTGTTGATAGTATTTAGTTAACATAATCAAGATTACCATATGAACTCAGAAAACAAATGCTTCCACTAATCATTGAATGGTTCACACATACCAGGGAAGGTGCATCAAGTTGAGATTCTAGTGATTAATTGTTTTATATCGATTTACTGATTTCAATGATGTATCTATTCCACAATACCTTGCCAATGAAGTTTTGAAAAAAAAAATACACATAAAAGTGAAAGAAAAGATGAAATGAAAACTAATTTTTTTTTATAAAAATGTTTCTTCAGGTCAAAATTGCCTGGGTTCAGAAATCATGGAGACAAATTTCATCAACCAATTATATATTTAATCATTTGTGTTTCCTGTAACAAATTTCAAAAACCAATATCAAAATATTTGTAGGTTCATCAACAAATTTTCGAGACCAATTTGGAAAATATTGAAATCAATTATGATTAAGAGAGCAATCTATGCAACCTCCAATCCATACTCATAGATCTGGCCTATGGGGCTGCCTTCTGCAAGGAGAGGATGACCAAAGGCAGAACCATCCATCCACTCCTTTCATATGCACCCACACTCATTCCCCCACACCATGATAATTTCCCTCCAAACCTCCTCTGGTTAGCCTCTACCATGACTATCCCATTCCCATCACAAAACAAGGCAACCATGAGCAAGGAAACTTTTCAGGGCCAAATCAGTGATCAATTCACCATTTTTCTCTCTTGCCTACCCCATGCGTTTTTCCTGCACCCTGATATGTCTGACACCAGAACCTTCTCCCTCGATTCTTCCATCCGAACATATCTTGGTTTTCTTCCACTTATTTACACTGCCCACTTCATCAATCTCTCTTCATGCATCTTCCTCATGCCTCAACCACCATAGAACAGACGTATCTACTCTTCATAAAAGCTCTCACCACCCTCACTCTTACCTTTGATTCTTACCTTAGCAGCCCCTCAAGGGCTCAGCATACCCAGTCGTCAGGTGCAGAGAGCCAGGAGAGGCCAGCACAGCCATGCGCGCCCGCACCTACAAAGACTCCGTAGAAAAACAACAGGAAGGTGCTGGAAGGGATGAGCACCATTGGCTTTCAGGGAACAAACCCAGCTATATACATATATAGCTATATAT
>SDVV010003480.1:0-21321 GCA_016164225.1 Gammarus roeselii | reverse complement strand
ATATACATACATATACACACATTCACGTTTACACGCGTGCTGTCACTCACCCGTTAGCAAGGGTATACACATTTACACACATGTGTATACACACGCATATATACTCGTATACTCACACATGCACGTACACACGTAAATTCGTGTTCACATGAATAAACTCGTATACATGAGTATGCACACAGAAGCACACGTATGCACACAGAAGCACACGTATGCACACATAGGCACACGTATGCACACATAAGCACACGTATACATATCTATACACATGTATGCACACGTATACACATACGCATCTACACACGTATACACATGTATTCGGACGTATACATATGTTTACACATGCATACACGTATACAATTGTATACTCATGTCTTCACACGAAAACACCTATACACCCGTATGCACACGTATATATGTACACGTGTACCCATGTATACACACCTACACACGTATACCCGTGCATTTACATATTCATAGACATATACGATTGCATATTAATATTCATACATACATACGATACACACGTGCATACACACATATACATACCTACGTATCATGAAACCTAACATACAAACATTTAAACTGACAGAAACAAACGACTGATCTAATCAACAATCCAGCAACTACTTAGGTAAACTAACGAGTAAAAAAAGACAAATAAACGAACACACTCATATGAAAATAAATCGACAAGCTAACAAGCGTACACGTAAATGAATAACACGCAAACGAACACGTAATACTGGAAAATTGATGTCTAGGCAAACACACATACATACAAACAAACGAATGAAATAAGCAAATATATGAACAAACAAGCTAGCAATCAATCATTTAAACAGACACGAACAAACAACTAATCAAGTCGACAATCTAGCAATTTATTGGGCAAATCAACACAAAAAATTGGCAAAAAAACGAACACGCTTTAATGAGCAAATGAATTAACAAGCTAACAAGCAGGGCATTAAACGAACAAGCGAACATGCAACTGAACAACAGGCAAGCAAACAAACATGCAGTGCCGAAAAACAAATATCCAGGAAAACAATAGAAAGACAAACAAACCTGAATAGAACTTATCAGCAAACAATCAATCAAACAAGCAAGCAAAAAAAAAATAAACAGGCAAACATTAGAACCAAGTCAAGAAACAAATTCTAGCTTGTAAACATTACAGCAAACAAACAACAAGCTAACTAGCGAACAACAGTCTAAACAATCAGATTATCAAACTTGTGAACAAACCATGGAATTAAACAATAAACAAAATATCTTGTGTGTGTGTATACGTTCTCGAATATACAGGAATACACGCGCATGTACACATACGCATACACATTTACTCGAGAAACCGCTTTCACACCCTTATAAAAATATGTACACATACTCGTCTATACAGATGTAAGCACTCGTATGGTCATCTATACACACGTATGCACAATTAGGTATGCTTATACACACGTATACATTCCCGTACACACGTAAGGTAGAAATACACGTATACACACGTACGTCGTATACACATACATGTATACGCATCTATACACGCGCATACACACCTATACACCTTTCTACATTAACCTAATTTCAGACATACATACGAGCATACATACATACTTACATGACAACATACAAACGAACAAATCGGAAAAAAATGAATAAATAAACAAGCTAATAAACAACAGACAAAATGAAATTAATCGAGTCAACAACCTAGCAATTAATTAGGCAAACAAGCTTCAAAAAACGGGCTAACACTCGAACACACTCATGGAAGCAAATATATTGACAAGCAAACAAACAGGACAACAAACTAACCGACGAACGACAAAATAAATAACCCGTTAACAAACAATCGTGTAATCATGGAAAACCGATATTCAGGCACAAATTTAGAAGAAACTAGTCAACAGTCACACACACGAGCAAACAAACAAGTAAGAAAACAAACATGCAAATGCATAGCAACCATAGAAACAAGCGTGAAAACAATCCAGTAAGCAAACAACAAGAAAACAAATTAACAAACAAACAAACTAGCGAAGTCAAACATGCAAACAATCAGACAAGCATGTATGCAAACAAACCGTGAACATAGAAACACTAGATGAACTAGCTTGTGTAGACGTACATACACACCCATGAAAACACGTTTACACAAGTGCACCCACGTTTACACACATATATTTTTATTCAATCGTTTACGCATGCATTCACATGTATTTATTCACCTATACATGTGTCCGCATCCATACACACGTTTACACATGCATGCATTTATGATTACATATTCACAGACTTTCTCATATCAATATAACTATAAATATACATGAATACATACATATGTACATACCTATTTACCTACCCACCTACCAGCGAAAAAATGCTAACTAACAGACATTTAACTAGATGAAACACATGTACTAATCATATCAACAAGCTGGCAATTAATTAGGAAATTAGACAAAATAATACTGTCGATCAAACAAACACACTAAAATGAACAAATTGCTTGGCAAGCCAACAAACAAGCAACAAACTAACACGTAAAAAAGCAAATGAAAAACACTCGAAAAAACTAGTCTGTAATAGTGCAAAACAATTATTCAGGCAAACAAACAAAACAAACAAACCTAAATGAATTAAATCACACAAGCAAGCAAACAGGCGAACAAACATGTACATAAATTAACTAGCAATCAAATGAATACGAACAATCCAGCAAAAAACTTACAGTCATATAACAAAAATAATAGAATCAACAAGCAAACGAACAAACTAGTGAACAGTCATGTATTGAAACGATCCGACGAGCAGATATGTAAACAAACCGTGAATGTACAAATATTACAAAAACCCAATCGTGTGTGTATACGCTGATGCATACACTTACGTGCACTCACTTTCAAACAAGTTTACACACGTATGTACATAAACGCAATTGTGTTTGTGTATACACTGATGCATACACTTACTTGCACTCACTTTTAAACAAGTTTAAACACGCTCACAATAGTATACACACGCATACGCACACGTTTACACACCTATGCCCGTATAATCACGAATTGATACACGTAAACACGTTCATACGTATACATACGTAAACAACTATTCACACGTATATCTCGTATGCACAAGTAGGCACATAAACCTATCTATACACGTATATACATGAAGGTAGATTCATATATACGTATACACACGCATACACGTATGCAGCTGTATACATGTTTGCACATTTCTTTACACTTGCACACACGTACACACACGCATCCATACGTATGCACTTCGTATAAATCCGTGTACACACGTGTACGCATACACGTATTCACTCGTAAACATCTCTATACACATGTATACGCATGTATACTGTTGTATACACATGTATACATGAATATTGTCATGTACATACGTGTACGCACGTATGAATCTACATACCCCTGTATACATACGTATACATGAATACACGCATACACATACCCGCATCTGTCCACACATGTACATTTGTATACACGTGTATACATGTCTATTCGCGTATTTACATAGTCATTTACTGACATATTTACACACCAACATTCATGTGTGCATGCATGCCTACCTACAAACGAATAAACGAACAAAATAAAAAAAAGGAAACCAAATAACATATAACAAACAATTATTTAAACTAACAATAACCAACAATTATTCGAGTCATCAATCTATAAATTGATTATGCAAACAAGCTCCCCAGATATGGAAAAAGAGACAAAACACTCAATCGAGCAAATGAACTGACGAGCAGCCAAACAGAACAACAAACTAACGAGCAAATGAATATCAGTCGTACAAATATACATGTAATAATGCAAAATAAATATTCAAGCTAACAAACAGAAAACATAATTTTAAATCGAACGCTAATCAACAAACACTCGAACAAGCAAACACTAACGAACAAGTAAAGAAATAGCAAGCAAACAATCAAATGACAAAACCAATAGACAACTAAACGAATAAACTAGCGAACTGTCAAACTTGTAAACAATCAGACAAGTGAATGTGGAAACAAACGGTGAACATACACATTTATTAAATAAACCAGCTTTTGTATATACACCCTTTTACACACCCATATACCCACCTTTACACACGTGCTCACTTTCACAGATGTATAAACATATATTCACACGTACACACTCGTATACCCAGTTATACACACCTATACGCATCTATTCACACTTATACACATGTATTCACGTATACACTTATGTATATATTTTTATATCCATAGATTTATACATACGAATAAACATACATGCAAACACCAAAGTAAACCAGGAAAGGGAAAACAAATAAATAAATAGGCCAAGAAACACAAATTGAACAGACGTAAACAAACGGCTACTCATGTCAACAATCTATCAAATAATTTGGCAAACAAACAAACATAGTAGAAGAGAACAATTAATTTGCAAGCAAACAAACAGGACATCAATTTAACAAGCGCAAATCAAATGAATAACACGCAAACCAACATTCAATAATGCATAATTATTATCCAGGCAAACAAACAGAAAGTGAACAGACCCAATAGAAACAATCAACAAACACTCACTCATGCAAGCAAACAAACAAGTACAGAAATTACTAAGCAAACAAATGAATAACAAAAAAGATGAAAAAACACAGCTAGCAAACAAAGTCAAACAACTAGAAAATTAATCAACTAGCAAGCAGACAAACTTGCGAAGTCAAATGTGTAAAAACATATTGAATAAATCAACTTGTATGTCTATATACACACGTTTACACGCGTGCACTCGCTTTCATACGTTATTACGTGCATACTCACATGCACGTACACACGCATTACGTGTCCACACGAATACACTCGCATTCATGAGTATGCACGCGTATACACACATAGGGGCACGTATGCACACATAGGCACATCTATACACATGAATGCACACATATACACGTACGCATCTACGTACGAATACACATGTATTCGTTCATATACATACGTATACTCATGTATACACGTCATCACACGTCTACACTTATACACCCGCATGCACACGTATATACTTGTACATGTGTACTCATGTATACACCTACATACGTATACCCGTACATTTACTCATTCATTGATGTACGTTTCAATATAAATATTCATAGATAAACACAATACATACGTGCATACACACAAATACATACCTTCTTATCATAAAAGCTAACAAACAAACATTTAAACAGACAGAACAAACGACTGATCTAATCAACAATCCAGCAATTATTTAGGTAAACAAACAAGTAAAAAAGGACAAATAAACGAACACTCAACAATGAAAATAAATCGACAAGCAAACAAATTTACAAGCGTTCTCGTAAATGAATAGCACGCAAACAAACACGTAATAATGGAAAACGAATATCCAGGCAAACACATACATACATACAAACCAACATATGAAATAAGCAAATATATGAACAAACAAGCTAGCAAACAATCATTTAAACAGACATAAACAAACAACTAATCAAGTCAACAATCTAGCAATTTATTGGGTAAACCAACACAATGAATAGGCAAAGAAACGAACACGCTCTAAAAAGCAAATGAATTAACAAGCTAACAAGCAGGACATTAAACGAACAAGCGAACATGCAATTGAATAACAGGCAAGCAATCAAACATGCAGTGCCGAAAAACAAATATCCAGGCGAACAAATAAAAGACAAACAAACCCGAATAAAACTTATCAGCTAACAATTACACAAACAAGCAAACAAAAAAAAGGCAAACATCAGAACAAAGTCAAGAAACAAAAACTAGCTTGAAAACATTACAGCAAGCGAACAACAAGCAAACTAATGGATAAACAAACTAGCGAACAACAGTCTAACAGGTAAACAATCAGATTATCAAACCTGTAAACAAACAAAGAAATTAAAAACAATAAATGAACCAACTTGTGTGTGTGTATACGTTCTCGAATATACACGAATACACGCCCATAGACACATACGCACACACATTTACTCGGGAACTCGCTTTCACACACTTATACAAATATGTACACGTTCACACATGCGGATGTGCACGCGCATGCTCACACATACCCATGTATACCCACCGATGCACGCATACATACTCAAATAAGCACGTGTTAACACGTATATACTCGTATACATATTTATACACGTATACTCGTCCATACATATGTAAGCACCCGTATGATCATCTATACACACGTATACACGAGTAGGCATTCCTATACACACGTATAAATTTCCGTACACATGCAAGGTAGAAATACACGTATACACACGTACATCTATACACGTACGTCTACACATGTATCCACACTTATTTATACACATACATGTATACGCATTTATACACGTATACACGCATATACACACCTATGCAACGTTATACATTAACCTAATTAAAGACATACACGCGAACACACATACATACTTACATGACAACATACAAACGAACAAATCGGAAAAATGTGAATGAATAAACAAGCTAATAAACAAACATAAACAGACAAAAATTAAAATTATCGAGTCAACAATCTAGCAATCAACTAGGCAAACAAGCCTCAAAAAACGGGCTAACAGGCGAACCCACTCAAATAAGCAAATATATTGACAAGCAAACAAACAGGACAACAAACTAACAGGCGAACGATAAAATAAATACCCCGTTAACAAACAATCGTGTAATCATGGAAAACCAATATTCAGGCACAAACTTAGAAGAAACTAGTCAACAGTCACACACACGAGCAAACAAACAAGTAACAAAAAACATACAAATGCATAGCAACCATAGAAACAAGCGTGAAAACAATCCAGTAAGCAAACAACAAGTGAACAAATAATCCAACAAACTAGCGAGGTCGAACATATAAACAATCAGACAAGCATGTATGCAAACGAACCGTGAACATAGAAACATTAGATGAACTAGCTTGTGTATACAGACATACACACCCATGAAAACACGTTTACGCACGTGCACCCACGTTTACTCACGTGCACCCACGTTTACTCACGTGCACCCACGTTTACACACATATACTTCTATTCAATCGTTTACACATGCATTTACATGTATACCCACCTATACACGTGTACGCATCCATACACACGTTTACACATGCATGCATTTATGATTACAAATTTATAGACTTTCACATATCAGTATACCTCTAAATATACATGAATACATACATATGTACGTACCTACTTACAAACCAGCGAAAAAAAGCTGACTAACAGACATTTAACTAAACAAAACACACATACCAATGCCAACAAGCTGGCAATTAATTAGGACATTAGGCAAAATAATACTGTCGATTCAACAAACACACTCAAATGAACAAATTGATTGACAAGCAAACAAACCACAAACTAACAAGTAAAAAGGCAAATGAAAACACTCGAAAACACTAGTCTGTAATAGTGCAAAACAATTATTTAGGCAAACAAACAAACCTTGAAGAAAATCACACAAACAAACAAACAGGCGAACAAACATGTACATAAATCAGCAAGCAATCAAATGAATAAGAACAATCCAGCAAACGACCAAACAGTCAAATAACAAAAATAATAAAATCAACAAGCAATCGAACAAACTAGTGAACAGTCATGTATTAAAACGTTCAGACAAGCAGGTATGCAAACAAACCGTGAATGTACAAATATTACATTAACCCAGTTGTGTGTGTGTATACACTGATGCATACACTTACGTGCACTCACTTTCAAACAAGTTTACACACGTACACAATAGTATTCACACCATGCCCGTATAATCGCGCACTAATACACGCAAACACGTTCACACGTATACATACGTAAACATTACTATTCACACGTATATCTAGTATGCACACGTATGCACACCTACCTATCTATACACGTATATATATTTATACATGAAGGCAGACTTATATTTACATACACACACGCATACACGTATGCAGCTGTATACATGTTTGCACATTTCTTCACACACATACACTCGTATGCACACGCATCCATGCGAATGCATTCATTATAAATCCGTATACACACGTATACGCATACACGTATTCATTCGTATGCACATCTTTACACATGTATACATTTGTATACGCATCTGTACACATGTATACGCATGTATGCACATGGTTACATGAATATTGTCATGTGCATACGTATACACACGTATGAATCCACATACACCTGTATACAGACGTATACCTGTATACACGCATACACATATTCGCATGTCCACACATGTACATATGTATACACGCGTATACATGTCTATTCACGTATTTACAGTAATTTACTTACATGTATTCACACACCAACATTCATGCATGCATGTCTACCTACAAACGAATTAACGAACAAAATTAAAAAAGTGAAACAAATAACATTCAACGAACAATTATTCAAACGAACAATAACCAACAATTATTCGAGTCATCATTCTATAAATTAAATAGGCAAACAAGCTTCCCAAATATGTCGAAGAGACAGAACACTCAATCGAGCAAATAAAACTGACGAGCAGCCAAACAGAAACACAAACTAACAAGCAAATGAATATCAGGCATACAAATAAACATGTAATAATGCAAAATAAATATTTAAGCTAACAAACAATAAGCATATAAATTTAAATCGGACGCTAATCAACAAACACTCGAACACTGACGAGCAAGTAAAGAAATTAGCAAGCAAACAATCAAATGACAAAACCAATAGACAACGAAACAAATAAACTAGCGAACTGTCAAATTTGTAAACAATCAGACAAGTGAATGTGGAAACAACCAGTGAACATACACATTTATTAAATAAACCAGCGATTGTGTATACCCACCTTTACACACGTGCTCACTTTCACAGATGTATACACATGTATTCACACGTACACACTCGTATACCCAGTTGTATCCACCTATTCACACGTATGCACATGTATACACATCTTTACACGTATACGCATCTATTCACACTTATACACAAATATTCTCGTATACACTTACATATATATTTTTATATCCATAGACTTATACATACGAATAAACGTACGTGCAAACACAAGTAAACGAGAAAAGAGAAAACATAAATAAATAGGCTAGGAAACATAAATTGAACAGACGTAAACAAACGGCTAATCATGTCAACAATCTATCAAATAATTAGACGAACAAACGAACACAGTCGAAGACAATTTAATTTGCAAGCATACAAACAGGATATCAATTTAACGAGCGCAAATCAAGTAAAAAACACGCAAACAAACATTCAATAATGCAAAACAATTATCCAGGCAAACAAACAGAAAGTGAACACACCTAAAAGAAACAATCAACAAGCACTCACTCATTCAAGCAATCAAACAAGTACAGAAATTACCAATCAAACAAAAGAAAACAAAACAGCTGGCAAACAAAGTCAAACAACGAGAAAACGAATCAACAAGCAAGCAGACAAACTTGCGAAGTCAAACGTGTGAAAACATATTGAATAAATCAACTTGTATGTCTATATACACACGTTTACACGCTTGTACTCGCTTTCACACGTTAGTAAAAGTATACACATTTACACACATGTGTATACACACGCATATGTACACGTATACTGACATGCACTGACATGCACAAACACACATAAATACGTGTTCACACGAATACACTCGAATACATGATTATGCACGCGTATACACACATAGGGGCACGTATGCACACATGGGCACACGTATACACATCTATACACATGAATGCACACATAAACACGTACGCATCTACGTACGTATACACATGTATTCGTCCGTATACATACGTATACACATGCATACACGTAACAAATCCATACACATGTCATCACACGTATACACCTATACACCCATATGCACACGTATTTACATACACATGTGTACTCATGTATACACCTACATACGTTGTGTACCCGTACATTTACTTATTCATTGATATACGTTTCAATATAAATATTCTTACATACACACAATACATACGTGCATACATACATATACATGCCTACATATCATATAAGCTAACAAACAAACATTTCAACAGACGAAACAAACGACTAATCTAATCCACAATCTACCAATTACTTGGTAAATAAAAAAATAAAAAAAGGACAAATAAACGAACACTCAAAAATGAAAATAAATCGACAAGCAAACAAATTAACAAGCCTACTCGTAAATGAATAGCACGCAAACAAACACGTAATACTGGAAAACGAATATCCGGTCAAACACACACACATACAAATAAACAAATGAAATGAGCAAATATATGAACAAACAAGCTGGCAAACAATAATTTAAACAGACATAAACAAACAACTAATCAAGTCAACAATCTAGCAATTTATTGGGCAAACCAACACAAAGAATTAGCAAAGAAACGAACGCGCTCTAATTAGCAAATGAATTAACAAGCTAACTAGCAGAACATTGAACGAACAAGCGAACATGCAATTGAATAACGGGCAAGCTAACAAACATGCAGTGCCGATAAACAAATATCCAAACAAACAAATAAAAGACAAACAAACCTGAATAGAACTTATCAGCAAACAATCACACAAACAAACAAGCAAAAAAAAATTAAACAGGCAAACACTAGAATCAAGTCAAGAAACAAATTCTAGCTTGTAAACATTACAGCAAACAAACAACAAGCAAACGGACGAATAAACAAACTAGTGAACAAGTCTAACATGTAAACAATCAGATTATCAAACCTGTAAACAAGCAATGGAATTACAAACAATGAATAAACCAGCTTGTGTGTGTGTATACGTTCTCGAATATACAGGAATACAGGCCCATATACACATACGCATACACATTTACTCAGAAAACTGCTTTCACACACTTATACAAATACGTACACACGTTTACACATGCGGATGCGCACGCGCATGCTCACACACCCATGTGTACCCACCGATACACGCGTACTCACGTATACATACACAAATAAGCACGTGTCAACACGTATATACTCGTATACATATTTATACACACGTGTACCCGTCTATACATATGTAAGCACCCGTATGGTCATCTATACACACGTATACACAATTAGGCATGCTTATACACACGTATACATTCCCGTACACACGTAAGGTAGAAATACACGTATACACTCGTAAGTCTATACACACGTACATCTATACCCTAGTATACATATGTATTCACACGTATACACATACATGTATACGCATCTATACACGCGTATACACACCTATACACCTTTATACATTAACTGAATTCCAGACATACACACGAGCATACACACATACTTACATGACAACATACAAACGAACAAATCGGAAAAAAGGGAATAAATGAACAAGCTCAAGAATTTACAAAATCAAACTAATCGAGTCAACAATCAAGTAATTAATATGGCAAACAAGCCTCAAAAAACGGGTTAACAGAAGGACACACTCGAGTAAGCAAATATATTGACAAGCAAACTAACAGGCGAACGATAAAATAAATAACCCCTTAACAAACAATCGTGTAATCTTGGAAAACCAGTATTCAGGCACAAACATAGAAGAAACTAGTCAACAGTCACACACACGAACAAACAAACAAGTAAAAAAACAAACATGCAAGTGCACAGCAACCATAGAAACAAACGTAAAAACAATCCAGTAAGCAAACAGCAAGAAAACCAATAAACAAACTAGCGAAGTCAAACATGCAAACAGTCAGACAAGCATGTATGCAAACAAACCGTGAACATAGAAACATTATATGAACTAGCTTGTGTATACAGACATACACACCCATGAAAACACGTTTACACACGTGCACCCACATATACTTCTGTTCAATCGTTTACGCATGCATTCACATGTATACCCACCTATACACGTGTACGCACCCATACACACGTTTATACATGCATGCAGTTATGATTACATATTCATATACTTTCACATATCAATGTACCTATAAATATACATGAATACATATGTACATACCTACCTATCAGCAAGAAAAAGCTTCCTAACAGACATTCAACTAGACAAAACGCATATACTAATCATATCAACAGGCTGGCA
Source organism: Gammarus roeselii (assembly GCA_016164225.1). Lineage (NCBI taxonomy): Eukaryota > Metazoa > Arthropoda > Malacostraca > Amphipoda > Gammaridae > Gammarus > Gammarus roeselii. The sequence continues at coordinate 9,186 of SDVV010003480.1, read as the reverse complement.
ATTAATTTGGAAATGAAGTCACAATAATACTGTCGAGTAAACGAACACACTTGAATGAACAAATTCTTTGACAAGCCAACAAACAAGCAACCAACTAACAAGGAAAAAAGCAAATAAAAAACACTAGAAAAAACTAGTCTCTAATAGGGCAAAACAATTATTCATGCAAACAAACAGAAACAAACAAACCTAAAAGAATAAAATTACACAAGGGAGCAAACAAACAGGCGAACAGACATGTACATAAATTAACAAGAATCAAATGAATAAGAACCATCCAGCAAACAACAAACGGTCAAATAACAAAGATAATAGAATCAACAAGCAAACGAACAAACTAGTGAACAGTCATGTATTAAAACGATCAGACAAGCAGATATGCAAACAAACCGTGAATGTACAAATATTACATAAACCCAGTTGTTTGTGTGTATACACTGATGCATACACTTACGTGCACTCACTTTCAAACAAGTTTACACACGTACACAATAATATACACACCATGTCCGTATATTCACGGACTAATACACGCAAACACGTTCACACGTCTACATACGTAAACATTACTATTCACACGTATATCTCGTATGCACAAGTAGGCACACGTATGCACATATACCTATCTATACACGTGTATACATGAAGGTAGATTTATATCTACGTACACACACGCATATACGTATGTAGCTGTTTACATGTTTGCACATTTCTTCACACTTTTACACCCGTATGTACGCGCGTTCATACGTATGCACTTTGTATAAATCCGTATACACACGTAGACGCTTACACGTATTCACTCGTATGCACATGTATACACTTGTATTCACATCTATACACATGTATACACTTGTATACTCATGTTTACATGTATATTGTCATGTACATACGTATACACACGTATGAATCCACATAAACCTGTGTAGAGACTTATATCTGTACACACGCATACACATATCCGCATCTGTCCACACATGTACGTATGTATACACGCGGATACATGTACATTCACGTATTTACAGTCATTTACTTACATATATTTACACATGCATGCCTACCTACCTACCTACAAACGAATAAACGAACAAAATTAAAAAAAGGGAAACAAATAATATTAAACAAACAATCATTAAAACGAACAACAACCAACAATGATTAGAGTCATCGATCAATAATTTAATTAGGCAAACAAGCTCCCCAATTATAGGAAAGAGACAAAAACACTCAATCGAGCAAATAAACTGACGAGCAGACAAACAGAAAAACAAACTAACAAGCAAATGAATATCAGGCTTACAAATGAACATGTAATAATGCAAAATTAATATTCAAGCTAACAAACAAAAAGCATATAAATTTGTATCGGACGCTAATCAACAAACCCCGGAACAATCAAACACTAACGAGCAAGTAAAGAAATTAGCAATCAAACAATCAAATGACAAAACCAATTGACAACCAATCAAATTAACTAGCGAACTGTCAAATTTGTAAACAATCAGACAAGCAAATGTGGAAACAAATGGTGAACATACAAATTTATTAAATTAACCAGCTTGTGTGTGTGTATTACACACTTTTTTACACCCATATACCCACTCAAACACACGTGCTCACTTTCACACGTATACACATGTATCCACACGTACACACTCGTATACCCACTTATACCCACAAATTCACACGTATGCACTAGTATCCACACCTATATACATCTATTCACAATTATTCACGTATACACCAGTACAGAAATTACCGAACAAGCAAATGAATAACTAACAAGATGAAAACAACACAGCAAGCAAACAAACAGTCAAACAACACGAAAGTTAATCAACAAACAAGCAGACAAATTAGCGAAATCAAACGTGTTAATACATATTGAATAAATCAACTTGTATGTCTATATACACACGTCTACACGCGTGCACTCGCTTTCGCACGTTAGCAAGGGTATACACATGTACACACATGTGTATACACGCATATGTACACGTATACTCACACATGCACGTACACACGTAAATAGTATGCACGCGTATACGCACGTATGCACATATAGGCACACGTATACACGTACATACACATGTATGTACACATATACAGACGCATCTACATACGTATACACATGTATTCGTACATATACATACGCATACACATACATACACGTATACCAATGTATACACATGTCATCACACGAATGCACCTATACACCCGTATGCACACGTATATACGTATACACGTGTACTCATGTACTCACGTATACACACATACGTATACCCGTACATTTACTCATTCGTAGACAGAAGTTTTCATATAAATATTCATGTGCACATACAATACATCCGTGCTTACATACATATACATACCTACCTATCATAAAAGCTAACAAACAAATATTTAAACAGTCAGAAACAACAGACTTATCTAATGAACAATCCAGCAATTTCCTAGGTGAACAAACAAGTAAAAAAATACAAATAAACAAATACACTCGAATATGAAAATGAATCTACAAGCAAATAAACCAACAAGCGTACTCGTAAATTAATAACACGCAAACAAACGCATAATACTGGAAAACGAATATCCTGGCAAACACATACATACGAACAAACAGAGGAAATAAGCAAATATAGGAACAAACAAGCTGGCAAACAAACATTTAAACAGACATAAACAAACAACTAAGCAAGTCATCAATCTAGCAATTTATTTGGCAAACCAACACAAAGAACTGACGAACAAACAAACACATTCTAATTAGCAAATGAATTAACAAGCTAATCAACAGGATATTGAACAAACGAGCGAACATGCAAATGAATAACAGGCAAGCAAACAAACATGCAATGCTACAAAACAAATATCCAGGCAAACAAATGAAAAACAAATAAAATTTATCAACAAACTCACATACAAGCAAGTAAAACCCTGTGAACAACAGTCTAACATGTAAACAATCAGATCAAACATGTAAACATACAATGAAATTACAAATATTTAATGAACCATCTTGTGTGTATACGAACACGTATATACACGCCCATATACACACATTTACTTAGGAACTCACTTCCACACACTTATACAAATGTGTACACACGTTTACCCATGCGGGTGCGCTCGCGCATACTCACGCATACCCATGTTTACACTCCTATACACGCATTCTCACCTACACATAAACAAATAAGCTCCTGTTAACACGTATGTACTCGTATACATATTTATACACTCGTATATACTTATGTAAGCACCCGTATGGGCATATATACACGTATACACATGTATACACGAGTAGGCATGCTTATGCACACGTATACATACCAGTACGCTCAAATGCATTTGCGTGCACACTGAAGGTAGAAATATACGCATACACACAAGTCTATACACGTATACAAATCGATTCACACGTATACGCATACATGTATACGCATCTATACACATAGACATGTATACACGCCTTTATACATTCACATAATTACCGACATGCACTCGTGCAAACTTGCATACATGCCAACATACAAACGAACAAATCGGAAAAAATATGAATGAATAAACAAGGTAATAAACAAACATAACCAGACAGATTGAAATTAATCAAGTCAACAATCTAGCAATGAATTAGGCAAACAAATCTCAAGAAACGGACAAACAGGCCAACACACTCAAATTAGCCAATATATTGACAAGCATTACAAACAGGACAGCAAACTAACAACGAACGATAAAATAAAAATAAAAAACGTCAACAAACAATCATGTACTCATGAAAAAAACAATATTCAGTCAAACAAGCTTAGAAAAAACTAGTCAACAGTCACACACACGAGCAAACAAACACGTAAAAAAACAAACATGCAAATGCATAGCAACCATAGAAACAAGCATAAAAATAATCCAACATGCAAACAACAAGAAAACAAATAAACAAACACAAACTAGCGAACAGTCAAACGTGTAAACAATCATACAAGCATGTATGCAAACAAACCGTGAATATAGGAACATTAGATAAACTAGCTTGTGTATACAGACATACACAATTATGAAAACACGTTCACACACGTGCACCCATGTATACACATATACTCCTATACAATCGTTTACACATGCATTCACACGTCTACCCACCTATACACGTATACGCATACATGCACAAGTTTACACATGAATAAATTTATGATTACATATTCATAGACTTCCACATCAATATACCTATAAATATACATGGGTACATACATTTGTACAGACATACCTCTCTACCTACATACCAGTAAAAAAAGGCTAACAAACAGACATTTAACTAGACGAAACAAATAACTGATCATGTCAACAAGCTGGCGATTAATTGGGAAAACAGATCAAATAATACTGTCGATTAAAATGAACACACTAAAAAGAAAATTGATTGACAAGCAAACAAACAGGCAACCAACTAACAAGTGAAAGCAAATGAATAGCACGCGAACAAACTAGACTGCAATAGTGCAAAACAATTACTCAAGCAAACAATCAAACCTAAAAGAATAAAATCATACAAGTAAGCAAACAAACAGGCGAACAAACATTTACATAAATTAACAAGCAATCAAATGAATAACATCCAAGCATAAGAACGATCCAGCAAACAAACAGTCGAGTAACAAAAATGATAGAATCAACAAGCAAACGAACAACCTAGTGCACAGTCATGTATTAAAACGTATCAGACAAGCAGATATGTAAACATACCGTGAATATACAAATATTACATAATCCCAATTGTGTGTGTATACGCTAATGCATACACTCACGTGCACTCACTTTCATACAAGTTTACACACGTACACAATAGTATACACACGCATCCGCACACGTTTACACACCTATGCCCGTATCATCACTTATTAATACACACGTAAACAAGTTCACATGTATACATACGTAAACATTAGTATTCACATATCTCGTATGCACAGAAGTAGGCACACGTATGCGCATATACCTATCTATACACGTATCTGCATATGTACATAAAGGTCGGCGTATATTTACGTATACACACGCTTCCACGTATGCAGCTGTATACATGTTTGCACATGTCTTCACTCACTTTTACACCCGTATGCACACGCATCCGTACGTATGCTTGGTATACATCCGTGTAGACGCATACACGCATTTACTCGTATACACATGTATACGCATGCATTCACTTGTATACACACGTATACACATGTTTATATGAAGTTTCTTGTATATACGTATACACACGTATGAATCCACATACCCCCATATACAGACGAATACATGTATACACGTATACACATATACGCATCTGTCCACACATGTACATATGTATACACGCGTTTACATGCCTATTCACGTATTTACATAGTCATTTACTTACATATACTTACACACCTACATTCATGAGTGCATACATGCATGCTTCCTACGAACAAACAAATAAAATTAAAAATATATAAAAATAACATTTGACAACTATATAAACGAACAATAATCAACAATGATTTGAGTCATCAATCTATAATTTTATTAGGCAAACAAGCTCCCCAATTATAGGAAAGAGACGAAAACACTCAATCGAGCAAATAAACTGACGAGCAGACAAACAGAAAAACAAACTAACAAGCAAATAAATATCAGGCTTACAAATAAACATTTAAAAACATAAAGCATATAAAATTAAATCTGACGCTAATCAACAAGCACTCGAACAAGCAAACACTAACGAACAAGTTAAGAAATTAGCAAGCAAACAATCAAATGACAAAACCAATAGACAACGAAACAAATAAATTTGCAAATTGTCGAACTTGTAAACAATCAGACAAGCAGATGTGAAAACAAAACAGTGAACATACAAATTTATTAAATTAACCAGCTTGTTTGTAAACACACTTTTACACACCCATGTACCCACTTTTACACACGTGCTGACTTTCACACGTATGCACATGTATTCACACGGACACACTCTCATACCCACCTATTCACACGTATGACCTTGTATACACACCTATGCACGTGTATGCATCTATGCACACGTATACACAAGTATTCACGTTTACACTTACATACATATATATTTTCATATCCATAGGCTTATACATATGAATAAACAAACATACGCGCGAACCGACAAGTAAACAATCTATCAAATAATTGGGCAAACAAGCGACACAGTCAAAGAGACAGATCATTATGCAAGCAAACTACCAGGACATCAATTTAACAAGCGAAAATCAAATGAATAACACCCAGACGAGCATTCAATAATGCAAATCAATTATCCAAGCTAACAAACAGAAAGTGAACAGACCTAAATGAAATAATCAACTAACACTCACTCATACAAGCGAACAAACAAGTACATAAATTACCAAGCAAACAAATGTATAACGAACAAGATGAAAACAATACAGCTAGCAAACAAACATTCAAACATCGAGAAAATTAATCAAGAAGCAAAGAGACAAACTAGCGAAGTCAAACGTGGTTAAACATATATAATAAATCGACTTGTATGTCTATATACACACGTTTACCCGCGCGTACTCGCTTCCACACGTTAGCAAAGATATACACATTCATAAACATGTGTATACAGACGCATATGTACACGTATGCTCACATGCACGTACACACGTTAATACGTGTTCACACGAATATACTCGTATGCATGAGTATGCAGACGGATACACACGTATACACATCTATACACACATACGCATCTTCATACGTATACACATGTATTCGTACGTATGCATTCGTATACACGCATACACATATACAAATATATACACATGTCTTCACACGTATACCCGTACATTAACTAAGCAAGTCAACAATATAGCTAATTATTGGGCAAACCAACACAAGGAATTTGCAAAGAAACGAACACACTTTAATAAGCAAATGAATTAACAAGCTAACAAACAGGATATTAAACGAACGAGCAAACATGAGAATGAATAACAGGCAAACAAACGAACATGCAGTGCTGCAAAACAAATGTCCAGGCAAACAAATAAGAAACAAATGAACCTAAAAAAAAACTCATCAAGAAACACTCACACAAACAAGCAATTTAAAAAAATTACAGGTAAACATTAAAAGCAAGCCAAGGAAGTAAAAACTAGCATAAAAACATTACAGCAAGCCTACAACAAGCAAATTACTGAATAAACATACTAGCGAACAACAGTCTAACATGTAAACAATCAGGTTATCAAACATGTAAACAAACGTTGAAATTGCAAAGATTAAATAAACCAGCTTGTGTGTGTATACGTACACGTTTATACACGCCCATATACACACACGCACACACATTTACTCGGGAACTCACTTTCACATACATATACAAATGTATATACACGTTTACACATGCGGGTGCTCACGCGCATGCTCACGCATACTCGTACATTCACAAATGAGCACTTCTTAAAACGCATATACTCATATACATACTTATACACACGTATACTCGTCTATACATATGTAAGCACCCGTATGGGCATCTATACACTCATATACACATGTATTTACGAGTAGGCATGCTTATACACCCTTATACATACCTGTACACTCGAATACATTTGCGTGCACACGGAAGGTAGAAATACACGTATACACACGTAAGTCTATACACGTATACACATGTATTCACACGTATAAACATTCATGTATACGCATCTATACACATATACACATGTATACACGCGTATAAACACTTATACACCTTTATACATTTACATAATTACAGGCATACACTCGTGCAAACTTGCATACATGCCAACATACAAACGAACAAATCGAAAAAATATGAAAAAAAGCCAGCCAATTAACGAACATAAACAGACAAAATGGAACTAATTAAGTCAACCATCTAGCAATTGATTAGTCAAACAAGCCTCAAAAAACGGGCAAATAGCCGAACACACTCAAATTAGCAAATATATATGACAAGCGTACAAACAAGACAACGAACTAACAAGCGAACGATAAAATAAATAACCCGTGAACAAACAATCGTGTACTCGTGAAAAAACAAAATTCAGGCAAACGAACTTGGAAGAAACTAGTCAACAGTCACACACGAGCAAACAATCAAACGACGCGTATACACATCGGTCACACGCATACAAGCGTATACACAACGATACATGTATGCACTCATGTAAAAACGTGTTCACACGTATAGGCACACGTATGCATACGTTTACACTCAAATGCGTACGTATATACGCCTATACAAATGTGTACACACGTGCACTCGCGTATACACACATATACGTATCTATACAAATATATTCATGTTTACACACGTATACTCAATAGTACTCATGGATACGCATCTATGCATACGCATAGCCGCGTATGCACGTGTATTTACTCATATAAGCATCTGTACACACGTATGCAGAAAGCGCATGTATACACGCGTACATACTTATAAATAAACACATACGTTCATACGTCGTGCTTACATACAGGCTTACATACAAATCGACCAAAAAATCAAATAAGGCAAACAGATGAATAAACAAGTGCACATACGAACATTTAAAGAGACAGAAACACTTTTAATCAAGTCAACAATCACGCATTTAATTAGGCAAGCAAGAACACTCTCAAATGAGCAAATATATTTGCATATTTGAACAAATATATCGTTAACAAGCAAATAAATATCGTGTAAATAAACTTCTAATAATGCCCTAAAAAATCATATTGAAGAAATTAATCAACAGACACTCACACAAGCAAATAAACGCGTACAAACATTAATGAAATAAACAAGCAAACAAATGTGTGGCGAAAATGTGGCTTATAAACAACCCATCAAACAAACAGACAAAGCCAACAACAACAAACTAGTAAATTAGCAAACAGTCAAGCGTGTAAAGAATCAGACAAGCTAAAATGCGAATAAGCCTTGAACATACAATCCTATCAAATAAACCAGCTAGTGTGCGTATAAGCACACGTATATATGTATACACTACTCCCATATACACACGTTTATACATGTGCACTCTTCTACACACGTATGCGAAAATATACACTCGTACACTATAAAATACTTATACACACGCGTATGCACCCGCATATACACCTATACCCATATATGTATACATATGTATACATATGTATATATATGTATAC
>SDVV010003479.1:0-21322 GCA_016164225.1 Gammarus roeselii | reverse complement strand
AGTGGACGCCGACCAATGGCAGCAACCAACCTCACATAGTGGAAGCCGACCAATGACAGCAACCAACCTCTCAGTGGACGCTGACCAATGACAGCAACTAACTTTACAGAGTGACGCCGACCAATGACAGCAACCAACCTCACAGAGTTAACGACGACGAATGACAGCAACTACACAACCTCACTGAGTGGACGCCGACCAATGACAGCAACCAACTTCACAGAGTGGACGCCGACCAATGACAGCAACCAACCTCACAGAGTGGACGCCGACCAATGGCAGCAACCAACCTCACATAGTGGACGCCGACCAATGGCAGCAACCAACCTCACATAGTGGAAGCCGACCAATGACAGCAACCAACCTCTCAGTGGACGCTGACCAATGACAGCAACTAACTTTACAGAGTGACGCCGACCAATGACAGCAACCAACCTCACAGAGTTAACGACGACGAATGACAGCAACTACACAACCTCACTGAGTGGACGCCGACCAATGACAGCAACCAACTTCACAGAGTGGACGCCGACCAATGACAGCAACCAACCTCACAGAGTGGACGCCGACCAATGACAGCAACTAACCTCACAGAGTGGACGCCAACCAATGACAGCAACCAACCTCACAGAGTGGACGCCTTGTAGAGGTCCTGTTGGATGGCCTCATGGTCTCGACATCAGAGCTTTGATTCGGCCGCCCGCGTACAGCGAGATCACTCGAGGGCTGATTTACAGCTCTGTGTGGCGTACAGCTGCTGCCCATAGTAAGGTACAGCCACCTCGTAATGAATGGGCACGCACACCGATAAGAGTTCATTTGTCGACAAGGGTGTAGTCATAACGTCTTGACTCCTCGAAGCAATGGGACCATTTTCATCGACTATGAAATAAAAAAAACATTGGATTTTTACCCAACATCTAAATTCGTTCCATAAGAAGAACGGCATACATGATTCATAAGTCAAATCTTCCGCACACAAATCACAAATAATAATGTTCCTAACTTTAGTATCAAAAAGTTCAAGAACACCTCAGATCGCTCGAGCACGGCAGTGATGAACGGCTAGAGCCAGACGGAGGGTGGTGGTATGAGGAGGTGCTGTGCGGGGGAAGTAGGATAGGGGGAGTCGAGTCAGGCGAAGGAGAGAAGGGTTAAGGACCCCTGCATCAGTTGCCTGTCCTTTGACAGGAGCAGTCACGACACTCAAGGACAAGAGCGCTGGCAGGAGTGGCTCCTTGACGGTCTTTTGGACCGCCTTCACCGCTTCTTTTCCTAGCGATGATGATCATCCACTACCTTCTACATTTTGGAGTGGACGGAAGAACGGGTTTCTATTTACTCCAACATTTTAAAATTGACCAACCATCGAGTTTGTAGTAGAACAATGGCGTAGCTCTCGAAGGCAGAAGGTAATATCTGCCAGTGGCAAGGATTTCAAAGCGCGCGTTCACGGGGGGGAAATGAGACCGCAAGAGAGAACACTAGTAAATAGCTCGTTCTATTAGGAGATTCGGGAAAGACGGCCAATGACACAACCCAGAGGTGGTCGGTTGACGGCAGGGCGTACCTCACTCACACTCTCATGCACTCACACAAAAGAACTTGGCTCTTTAGCAAAATAGGGTCCGGCCACTGCTCTCGGACCTCAGGGGTGAGGTCCGAGAGCAGTGGCAGCAGCAGGGCCAGACAGATTTCACTGGTGTACCCCTGCTCGTCACATTTACTGTGCCCTCCATTACATTTGTCAACAAGATGCCAAGGGTGGGAAAGTGCATCCGGATCGTGGCGAAACTCTTCCATTTACAATCGTTCTTCACGCACGCCAATCCATTGCACGGTCTACTGTTACCTCCACGAAGATGTCGCTCCTACCTAAAGCCAGCTTCACGGCATCCATCAGCCCAAATTTCGTTCTCCCTTTAGTCCTACGCCCACTCACCTCCGCTCTCATCATTCAATGTACCAGTCTACCATCACCATTATGTTTCCAAATCCCCTAAGAACACGCAAATGTACTCCGTCCTCCAACTTCCTCGACATCCCCGTTTAACATCGAACAATGCCATTATTGATCATATCCCTCGACGCCACCCCGGTCATCCTCATCGAACATTTTCTCACAAAAATTTCCAACCTACTATCTCCTTCTCTCACCCCCCCACGTCTCGGCCTCATAGAACACATTTGGGACAACTACCCCCTCACACAACCCTCTCATTACTTCCATACCCAAGGTCATAGCTACCTTTCAACAACGCAGATCTGAACGTCTCCCATTTTCATATTGCCTACCCCAGGCCTTGACCCTCCCCATGACATATCCTTCTTTAACGTCTGTTGGGACTTCACAGCTCTGCTAGACACATTTAATTCAATAACCTTCACTACCTCTCTTGCTTCTCCCACTCTTTCCTTCTGCTTCCTACTCAGCTTACACTCAATCCTTATTCCGACGGTAGATTATTAAACAATCCTCCGTTCTTCGTTCTCAACATCTTCACATCCAACACCCAGCCCGCGGCCCACCACTCTCCTCGAAATCAACACAAAATTTATCACTGCACCGCGGGGCCATCTTTACCCCCGTCTCGTTTATTGAACATGTTTCCTACCACCAACCTTCGCTCATACACAAAACTCATCAGGTTCTTTCCACAGTCATTCCTATCTAGACCGACCGCCATACCTCCCTACCACATTCTCCTTCACTACGTCCCCAACAGTCATTCCTACCTAGACCGACCGCCATACCTCCCTACCACATTCTCTATCACTACGTCCCCAACAGTCATTCCTACCTAGACCGACCGCCATACCTCCCTACCACATTCTCTATCACTACGTCCCCAACACACGCATTGAGGTCCCTCACCTCCACGTTGTATTGACATACGAAACTCTCAATACACTCACTCCGATTAAAGAAAGAGAATTACTCCCTATCTTCCTCACTTTTCTTGCTGCATGGTCCAGAAGCACTTACAAGCGCCTAGCTTTCTATGCCTAACTTGACCTTCAGCCACATCAACCTAGGAGACGCTTCCGTCCACTCATGAATCTACTAGCAAACAATGATTTACATTGCACCTCGTGTCCAACCTTCCTTCACGCCCGACTTCCTTCGACTTACCACACCTAACTCACATTTGCCTATACCTTTTAACTTCATCTTGATCAGCGCCCACACATCGATTTTTCTCCTCAAAAACATCCAGCCTGTCTCCCCTTTTTGTGCTTCCCCCGACCTACAACTACGCACATTCAGAGACCCTAACTATGAGGTTCGGAGAGGTGTTGGCCTCGCCTCCTCGTCACTTGTCTTGTCGTCTAAGTGGGAGTAAATTACACGGGAGGGGATCCCCAGCCCCCTCGCTTCGCCCCCATTTGTCGCCTTTTATGACACGCCAGAGGTACGAGATCATTATTATAACCATCTGCAAAAGGAATAAAATGTTTCTGGACTTTCAAATACCCTGGTACCTAGGCATCAGCGCTCATGAAGCAGTTCAGATATACGCTGGTACCTTGGCATCAGCGCTCATGCATCAGCCCAGATATATCCTGGTGCCTAGGGACCAGCGCTCATAAAGCAGTCCAGATATATCCTGGTACCTAGGCATCAGCGCCCATGAATCAGAACAGATATATCCTGGTAGCTAGGGATCAGCGATCATGAAGCAGCCCAGATATATCCTGGTACCTAGGGACTAGCGCTCATGAAGCAGTTCAGATGTATCCTGGTACCTAGGGACCAGCGCTCATGAAGCAGTCCAGATATATTCTGGTACCTAGGAACCAGCGCTCATGAAGCAGTCCAGATATATCCTGGTACCTAGGGACCAACGCTCATGAAGCAGTTCAGATGTATCCTGGTACCTAGGAACCAGCGCTCATGAAGCAGTCCAGATATATCCTGGTACCTAGGGACCAGCGCTCATGAAGCAGTTCAGACGTATCCTGGTACCTAGGGACCAGTGCTCATGAAGCAGTGTCTAGATATATCCTGGTATCTAGGGACCAGCGCTCATGAAGCAGCCCATATATTCACGCTTGCATGGCTTATAGTCACATGACACGTCATGCAGCAACTCAAATCAGCACCGGCAAAGAACAATGATGTGATCATCTCACATTTCTAAGCATCTCTTCTTCGATTCATAAATGCCGGCATTAATAGATACTTCCAAACTAACTTTCTCATGAACGCACTCCCCAGGAATTGCTTCCGTGTAGACCGAGACACTCTCTTAGGATTGAAATTAAAAAAATATATACAACTAGTTAATGGTGAAGCCTCAACATACCCAAAGTAGTCAAGGTTGTGCCGTGGATCAATTGATCGAGCATTTCTCTACGGTGCCAAGTGGCTAGGGAACACTAGTATCAGATTTTCAAATTTCAGATGATACCACGTAACGTGCAATCAACTAGTCACACAAACGGTTCATAAGCACCATGAAGAAAGCTACCAAAAAATTAGTGGTTGTCTTTCACTTCAATAAATGTCACCAACCAGGTCGTTTTCAGCACTTGGTAGCTAGCTATACCTAGTAACAGTATCATTTACATTCAATTTAACTCCAAATGAAATCTTCTTGAGCCTCTGCGACAGTGACTACCAAACAGCAAACTCTTGGTCCAACAGAAGAAGCGGCAGGCCGAACGCAGTGGAGCGGAGTGTCCGGAGACAAAAAACCTAACTGAAGTCACGCGGACGGAACGAGGAGATAATGGTGGGATTAAATGGTCTCCACGACCAGCGGTCCCAGACAAGTAGAAATAGGGCAGCCCCCCAACAATATAGGCTTCAATATACCGGCGTCCTGCCAGACCTGTTTTGTTGTATTGTGGATACATGCAACATAGTGATTCAGGTACACTAAATTGAGGAACAACTGAACCAACGGTTTTCACCGCGTGGAATTGAAGGTTTGTGAGGTCATAAAATGATTTCAAATTAAAACAAAGTTAATGATGTCACAAAATATAAACTCCAGGCGGAGGTGATACCACGAAGACAGCTTGTTTAATAGTTTCAACTTTTTTACTCTATCACTAGGTTGCATGTCTACACTTTTGAGGATGGGGGGACACTTGATACTTGAATGGACCCCATCCACAAACTGGGATAGAGGTTTAGATAGACATCTAGCCGGTCAGTGAGATTAGACAAGTTTAGGCCAGATGGTCTGGGCCTCTAGCCAGCCAGCGGGACAAGAAGTCTAGTCAAGATGGTCTGAACCTCTAGCCGTCTAGTGGGACTTGACAAGTCTAGGCAAGATGGTCTGGACTTCTAGCCGGCCAGTGGGACTAAACAAGTGTAAGCAAGATGGTCTAGACCTCTAGCCGGTCAATGGGACTAGATAAGTGTAGGCAAGATGGCCTGGACTTCTAGCCGGCCAGTGGGACTAAACAAGTGTAAGCAAGATGGTCTAGACCTCTAGCCGGTCAATGGGACTAGACAAGTCTAGGCAAGATGGTCTGGACTTCTAGCCGGCCAGTGGGACTAAACAAGTGTAAGCAAGATGGTCTAGACCTCTAGCCGGTCAATGAGACTAGATAAGTGTAGGCAAGATGGTCTGGACCTCAAGCCGGCCAGTGGGAGTAGACAAGTCTAGGCAAGATGGTCTGGACCTCTAGCCGGGCAGTGAGACTAGACAAGTCTAGGCAAGATGGTCTGGACCTCTAGCCGGGCAGTGAGACTAGACAAGTCTAGGCAAGATGGTCTGGACCTCTAGCCGAGCAGTAAGACTAGACAAGTCTAGGTAAGATGGTCTGGACCTCTGGCCGGGCAGTGAGACTAGACAAGTCTAGGCAAGATGTTTTGGAGTATTTAATGGATAATTAAGCTGCAATGGGTTTGGGTCTTTCGAAGATTTGGACAAACTGGGACTAGACTGTCTTCCATTAAACAAACTAAAGAGTATTGGGACAAACTGTCCCGAACAAGCTGTGCACACACGGAGTGCATATGATACCAACAATGTAGAGACACGTAAATTGAGTGAAATCCTTTGACGGGACGCCCGAACAATGGCATCGAAGGAGGCTGTTGTTAACGATCTTGTTTGAATTGAAGAGTCGAGGGCTGAAGAGGTCACAGAACAGGCAGCTTTGTTCAGTCAATTTCAAACGATAAACAGACAAAAGACTAACACTTGACCTTTGTGCAATTTGGGAAGAAGGCAAGCTGGAGTCTATAACATTCAATTTAAATTATATGTTTAACAAAATTCGTAACGCGGTCGAGGAGCGAAATAAAAATCCTGAATATGGTAACTTCCAAGGAATACAAAAGTCATACGTTCATTCAAATTCAAGGTTGTTATGAAGTTACAGGACATTATTTACTGCCCAACAATCGCTGTAAACATGCACCTCTTCTAAATACGGTAGCCTCTTCATGTTACTCGCACGGTGCGACAGATCCCCGCCTCACCACCCAAACCGAGCGACACTGATGAGACCAGAACAAAAAACAATCGGCACCTCATTGTTTTAATCACGCCCGGTCCGCTTCAAAATGTCGAAGGCAATCGCCTGACTAGCACGCACGTTCGTAGGGTGAACAACGGAGCTGGAGACCTCACTGCTGCAGTCGTGGCAGAAGGGGCGAGGGCCCCCTATCGTCACACATGGCAGTGGCTCGAGGTGTAGTGACTAGAACGAAAACTCGTTAAGTTTCAATTTCCGTAAAAAATCTTCCAATCAATGTTGACATCTAATTTATCCTTGATATCACCTTAATGAATAAAAGCTGGCTGAATCATCCCAGAGCGCCGTGGTACTGTACCTACCGCGAAAATTATATCGGAGGCCCAGTGAACGAGCGAAAGATGTAACAGACCATGCATGCCATGGAACATGGCAGTACAGATTCACGAGTAATCTGGGTACTAGGCAGGATCCAGGAGGTAGAATACCTTGTGGATGACCACTAATAGAACATGACTCATCCTTCATTTAAGGTATCTTGGAAGCTAATCTCATGAACGCGGCACCGTATCAATTGGCTAAACGAAGGTCATCCTACCGCACGACGTCCAAGCACGTAGCCAGTCGACGAACGCACAAAAAAATTAACTGGAGCACTTCTAGCTAGGTAGCGACCTACCCGGCGGCCATTTCAGGAAGAATCTAGGTAGTTGCACCAACAGCCAGCCCTTGGACATGCTACGGTTAAGGGGGACACAAGAACCGTAATGGTGGTAGTTGGCTAGGAGCTGGTACTGTGCGGTACCAGCGCAAGCAAGAATTTCTGGATAACGGTCCACTCTCAAGGTCGGTAGCAATTTAGTCCTAGGCAGACGAGACAGGCTACTAGGAACAGACGAGACAGGCTACTAGGCAGACGAGACAGGCTACTAGGCAGACGAGACAGGCTACTAGGCAGACGAGACAGGCTACTAGGCAGACAAGACAGGCTACTAGGCAGACGAGACAGGCTACTAGGCAGACGAGACAGGCTACTAAGCAGACGAGACAGGCTACTAGGCAGACGAGATAGGCTACTAGGCAGACGAGACAGGCTACTAGGCAGACGAGATAGGCTACTAGGCAGACGAGACAGGCTACTAGGCAGACGAGACAGGCTACTAGGCAGACGAGACAGGCTACTAGGCAGACGAGACAGGCTACTAGACAGACGAGACAGGCGGCTAAAAGGAAACTCATGGAAAAAAGTAATGCAAAAACACAAGCTAAGATGAAATACAGCCTGTACAGACAGAAAGGTCAGTTGAGAACACAAACTTCTTTGATACGGCAACACATCTATTTGTCAGAACTTCAGTGCTTATGTTCCATTTAAGTGACCTAAGTGAATAGATATTAAAATTAGATGATCGTTCTTCACTTTAACGCAACATCAACTTCCCGTTTATGCAAGAAGTTTTGCAATTAAAAAGACCAACAAATGATACTGCAGAATTAGTCATTGTAAAAAGAATACCTAGCAAAATCTTTAGATGTAATTTTACACTTCGCCTTCTACTTAGCATAGGTACGACAGCTCCGCCGCACCTCTCTCCTAAAATAGGCCCTGACAGCTGTTCATATTGGGAGGGACTCTTGTCGTTAGTTAACAAATGCAACACAGCAAGTTTATTCCGTCCCTCTCATCAATGAACAACGGGTGCATAAAGCAACAGTTTCTTTGCCTATGGGTACCGAGAACCAACCGAGTTAAGAGTAAGCAGCATCGGCGTCTCATGAACCTGGGTCCATTGCTTGCGGCAAGAGCAGACATTCTAGCAGCGGCTGGACATGAGGTTGGGGCACCATCCAGGGTCATCGCCCCCTGGACCGTACCCGTGTATGGAGAAGAGGAAGGGGTGGGAAAGGAGCTCAGTGAGCATCTGTCGCCATGAAGGCGTAATGCACCTGCTGCAGCTGAGCACCGGCGGGGGAGCGAGGTGCTCGCAATGCACCACACGGATTAGCAATTGTAGAGTCTGACAGGTTCAAGTTAATGGTGGTATGATTTAATAACATTAAACATTATTTAATAATAATTTGAAGAGGATACTCTCTGAAAGGTAAGAATCAACCCTGATGGGGAGCAGCGAACACGCCTAGTATCGAATCAATGACATAGGGCAGAACTAATCGGCCCACGAAGACACAGGTGCACTCAAGCATGGCTGCTCCAGTATGCTCTTAAAGAGTATCTTCCAAACCAGGAGAATCGTTTCAAGTAATCAAGAGACACGTCAACTAATTAAAGTTATCCAGAGATATCTTGACTTACAAGAAATGGGCAACGAATATTTTTGCTGACAGTGTGTATGTAAACAAACTCCCCTTTGTCCAGTCCACACACACACTCTGTGACACCAATCAAGAAAGAAGCTTCGGTCAATGCAAAATAGACAAAGGCTGAATGGAGGTCTCGTTAGAGAAATAGAAGATTCGACCAGCGACAGTGGATTAAAAACAAGGCTTTGCTGTTTACAGTATTTCAGAAGGCAATTCGAGGTGCAACTGCCATGGCAAATATAACAACTGAACATGTCAAGAGTTGGTACGAACACTCAAGATTTATAGTTTAGATCTGTGAGTGAGTTCGTAAACCAATCGCCTACCTACACGAGTCTGAGGGTAAGATTGGTATGTTATTTCAAAGCCCAAGTGTATATTTCACCTCTTTTGAGGCTTTAAACCAATAAATTATTAGGATATGGATTGCGTTGCTTCAAGGTTACCTCTTAATAAACATCGGATGAGGTACCTATATACGACGAGGAATGTGTCATTGGACTGCCCCCCAGAACCGAGGACTCCTTGCAGAAGAGCACTTTCGATGCCGCCTCTTTTATCCTCCCGACCATGGGAGCTGAACAAGCACTTCGCATGCCGCCAGGAACACTTTCTCCATCTTCGTACCTAGCATAGCAATGATACCCTCCCGCTCTGTGTCACCAGATACTCTTACCAGGCACAATTCCAAAAACCTCGTCCGATTCCCAAGATATGACTTAGGACAAAGTGATGGGACATAAAACAAGATACAGTAATTTGGAAACAAGAGACCACACGCCCACAGGGCTACGAGGTACAACTGTACGTCAATGATCTAGAACTAACAAAGTAAGTACGAAAGTACACCAGTAACTGGCCAAGATGGTGACCCAAGGCTATCGCATAAAAACGTCAATAATAATACCTTCAAATATACCGGAATATATATTATCCAACATTGCACTGCTAATGATGAACGGAGAAACTGAACTAGAAAGTAGCAACACGCCAAATCTGAAAAAAATCCAACTGGGTATATTCCACTTCCCAACAAGAACGCTAACATTTTCAGGAGAAAACACATTCTAACCAATGCATCCCCTTCCCTCTCCAATCCTTCACCAAGACACTTTCAAACCAACGCTACAACGCCAGCACCGCCCTTAACAGAGAACACCACGCCCCTCATCTCAGCTGAAGCCTCGACCTAGACCTTTGAGTGGCTTGAGGTCAACTTGAAGCCAGACAAGGGGCCACGCCGAGTGTGTTTGATGAGGATTGTGCAGTTCACGCCCCTAAAGTTGGGGGCACACAACATCCAAGTCATTTTAGGACCCGGTGATCATGTCCAGATTGCAATGGACTTCGAGGTAGAGCGATTGGCCTTGAGGTCTCGAGAAGAGGTCATAACGTAGGTAATGAGTGCAGCGTTATTGAGCTATTAGTCTCGAGGTCATACCGTATGTTATGAGGGCAACATTATAGAGCGCTTGGTCTTATGGTCATAAGAAAAAGTCATAACGTCCTTCGTGAGTGCAGCGTCCTTTATTATTGATCGCATCCGGTGAGCTTGCCTGTAGAAACCCTGTTTAAAAATAAACATTCGTTTAATGCTATATATACACACACGCATGTTTGAGCATGTTTTGTAGCTGCTTCGAATTTATTTAGTTAGACATATAATAATAATTCCGTGTGACTGTGCAGTCGTTGGACGTGTGACCACATCTCAATGGTGAGATGTGGTCACCCGTCCAACGACTGCACAGCGTCCACAAATAGACTACTTCCGTCAGCAAGAGAAGCGGTTCATGTTCAAACGGATTACGTTTGGAAATTTGAATAGCAGATAATTAGCGAAGCGCCTACTCTAGTAACTAATTGATCGGATGCCGGGGGTTTCCTTACACAGTTGAGGGTAACTCAACTCTACGGCGGGGTTCCTCAACGCTTCTTCGGGTTCCTCAACGTTTCTTAGGGTTCCTCAACGCCTCTTCGGGTTCCTCAACGCCTCTTCGGGTTCCTCAACGCCTCTTCGGGTTCCTCAACGCCTCTTCGGGTTCATCAACGGCTCTTCGGGTTCCTTAACTATTCTTAGAGTTCCTTAACTATTCTTTCAGTTTCTTAACTCTTCTTTCAGTTTCTTA
Organism: Gammarus roeselii; assembly: GCA_016164225.1. Taxonomy (NCBI): domain Eukaryota; kingdom Metazoa; phylum Arthropoda; class Malacostraca; order Amphipoda; family Gammaridae; genus Gammarus; species Gammarus roeselii. The sequence goes on along the minus strand of SDVV010003479.1, from coordinate 10,433 downwards.
ACTCTTCTTTGAGTTTCTTAACTCTTCTTTGAGTTTCTTAACTCTTCTTTGAGTTTCTTAACTCTTCTTTGAGTTTCTTGACTCTTCTTTCAGTTTCTTGACTCTTCTTAGAGTTTCTTGACTCTTCTTTGAGTTTCTTGACTCTTCTTTGAGTTTCTTGACTCTTCTTTGAGTTTCTTGACTCTTCTTTGAGTTTCTTAACTCTTCTTTGAGTTTCTTAACTCTTCTTTGAGTTTCTTAACTCTTCTTTCAGTTTCTTAACTCTTTTTTCAGTTTCTTAACTCTTTTTTCAGTTTCTTAACTCTTTTTTCAGTTTCTTAACTCTTCTTTCAGTTTCTTAACTCTTCTTTCAGTTTCTTAACTCTTCTTTGAGTTTCTTAACTCTTCTTTGAGTTTCTTAACTCTTCTTTGAGTTTCTTAACTCTTCTTTGAGTTTCTTAACTCTTCTTTGAGTTTCTTAACTCTTCTTCGAGTTCCTTAACTCTTCTTTGAGTTCCTTAACTCTTCTTTGAGTTCCTTGACTCTTCTTCGGGTTCCTTGACTCTGCTTCGGGTTCCTTGACTCTGCTTCGGGTTCCTTGACTCTGCTTCGGGTTCCTTGACTCTGCTTCGGGTTCCTTGACTCTGCTTCGGGTTCCTTGACTCTTCTTCGGGTTCCTTGACTCTTCTTCGGGTTCCTTGACTCTTCTTCGGGTTTCTCAACGCAGCTTCGGGTTTCTCAACGCAGCTTCGGGTTTCTCAACGCAGCTTCAGGTTCCTCAACGCAGCTTCAGGTTCCTCAACGCAGCTTCAGGTTCCTCAACGCAGCTTCAGGTTCCTCAACGCAGCTTCAGGTTCCTCAACGCGGCTTCAGGTTCCTCAACGCGGCTTCGGGTTCCTCAACGCGGCTTCGGGTTCCTCAACGCGGCTTCGGGTTCCTCAACGCGGCTTCGGGTTCCTCAACGCAGCTTCGGGTTCCTCAAAGCAGCTTTGGGTTCCTCAAAGCAGCTTCGGGTTCCTCAAAGCAGCTTCGGGTTCCTCAAAGCAGCTTCGGGTTCCTCAACGCAGCTTCGGGTTCCTCAACGCAGCTTCGGGTTCCTCAACGCAGCTTCGTGTTCCTCAACGCTTCTCCGAGTCCCCAACTCTGCTCCGGGTTCCCTAACTCTTCAGCGGGCAGCAAACTCAGTTGAAGTTTTTTTTCCAACACAGCTGCGAGTTCTCTACTCGAAGACGCCACCTGTTTCCCGCCCTATACTAACAAACATGCGGCAGGTCAGTGGCTTCTGAAGGGGGAGAAGGGTTCCAATGCAGGACTTATGAGGGTCATGACACACAACCCCCTCCCACCGTCCACACTAACACGGCTGACATGGGGCGCTCTGGGCAGTGCGGGGCAAAAACACCGCATCAAGACACTTTCTAGTTACTTTGCCCTAGTCCTCCTCATGGAAACCGAACAAAGTATTAGAAAAGTTTCTATAGATACACTATTGTGTCCATCGCCGGCCATGAACCAGTCCCCGCAGCGCTGCCTTGGATGAGCACACCTGCTGGCGGCTCGCTGCTGCTGCACCCACACAGAAACCAAGTGTGGGCAGTTGCAGAAGAGAAGACTAACGAAGGAGGCAGACATTGAAGGGCAAAACCTCATTATGCGGTGAGCACGCAAAGTGTAATCCATTGCAGATGCCACTTTGATATTGGATTGGTACGGAGATTTTTTAGAAGCGTGGGAAGGGAGGGAACAGATTAGAAACTGTACGAATGTGTGGCGAGGTTGATCTGTTACCGAGCGCTGTGGCATGGCGAGGTAATTAGTTATACCAGAATGTGTGGTGAGGTTGATCTATTACCGAGCGCTGTGACATGGCGAGGTAATTAGTTATACCAGAATGTGTGGTGAGGTTGATCTATTACCGAGCGCTGTGACATGGCGAGGTAATTAGTTCGACCAGAATGTGTGGTGAGGTTGATCTATTACCGAGCGCTGTGACATGGCGAGGTAATTAGTTCGACCAGAATGTGTGGTGAGGTTGATCTATTACCGAGCGCTGTGACATGGCGAGGTAATTAGTTCGACCAGAATGTGTGGTGAGGTTGATCTATTACCGAGCGCTGTGACATGGCGAGGTAATTAGTTCGACCAGAATGTGTGGTGAGGTTGATCTATTACCGAGCGCTGTGACATGGCGAGGTAATTAGTTCGACCAGAATGTGTGGTGAGGTTGATCTATTACCGAGCGCTGTGACATGGCGAGGTAATTAGTTCGACCAGAATGTGTGGTGAGGTTGATCTATTACCGAGCGCTGTGACATGGCGAGGTAATTAGTTCGACCAGAATGTGTGGTGAGGTTGATCTATTACCGAGCGCTGTGACATGGCGAGGTAATTAGTTCGACCAGAATGTGTGGTGAGGTTGATCTATTACCGAGCGCTGTGACATGGCGAGGTAATTAGTTCGGCCAGAAAGTGTGGTTAGTGGTTCTCATGGGGCGATAAATTCGGTGCTTTAACCTCACATGGAATAAGAGTTAGTTTTGTGTTGACGAGCCACTGGCACAGATTCTCGAAAGCCAGGAGATATGTATTTAACATGGCAAAATTAAAAGTATTCAAGACTTTTCTAAAGCAATAAATGAACGTATTAGATACAACCAAGTGTTCAACAGCAACCGATTTGTGTCACATTAAATATGAGCGTGACAGTACTATTGTCTGTAATAACGTAGTAATAAAAGAACATTTGACTGACCCCTAAGGCACTGAACGTTTCAAATAATAATCGGGAACAGTTAAAAATTATATAACAAGAGAACACTGCGCATGCACCATGTATGCCTACAACTGAAGAAAGCACGTGTTCGGTTCAAGTGCCCTAATCTTCTTCCCATTAAGTTCTCAAAAATTGACATTAAGGTTCTTTGCAGTTGTTGCTAACTCAACATTAGATGCGGGAGCAATCATTTCTCATAGGAAGCTCTTAATAGGGACGGCCATTAGTTAGGAGACGATCTAGTGCCTTAACCCTAGACAGCAGGCCCTTTGCGCTCCTGGTACATGAGGTTCTACCTAAGTACTGAATTGCGCTGCTGAGAAAGACTGTGAGGTAGCTATCAATATACGTAAGAAAATCACTGACCTTGTTAACGCGCTTGCTGATGTCCACTCCGTCGTTCTCGATGTAGTCCGGCGTGTTTTTCTTCTTGCCGACGAAGTTGAAGACGAGAGAGTTAGTTTGTTCCTGGTGCCAGCGGTCCTTGGCAGTCCCCTTGCGAGGGCTCACCGTGTTCACAGCCTCGATCACCTCGGTGATCTCGTCGCCCGACGAAGAGAACGTCGTCACCTTCGTTGAGCGGACGGCAGACGGTGGTGAATTCGTCGACGTCTCGCGAACAGCTGAGTTTGGGGAGGACGTGGGTTGTGCTTTGGCGATGTTTGGTTTGAGGATCCCTGATGGGGTTTTGCTGGGGCTTACGGCAGGAGAGGTCGAAGCGGACGATGATGATGCAGCAGCAGCTGCTGTGATTGTTGGCGCCGTGGCTTTCAGAGACACAAAGTGTTTCGGGTTGATGGGGGGTGAAGGAGGTCTTGCTGAAGGGCGCCCCCCTTGACTAACACTGCTAGTTTTACTGTTGCCATTGATGCTCTTGGCGGGAGAAGCACTGGTTGTAACTTTCGTTTCTTCCACAACCACGGTTGTCGTTTCTATCACAGACGAAGAAGGTTGGGATGAAGGTTTGACGTGAGCCTGGGAAGGTAGGCACTCCCCACTCAGTTGCTTTTGCAGTGGACTCCTAGGACTGATAAGGGCAGGAGCTTGAGGTTTTTGTCTAGTCTGGGAATGAATAGACTTCTCTTCAACGACTGGAGAGGACGGGATGGTGTTCGAAGACGTGAGACCGTTGACGCGTCTTCCAGTTGAAGGTGGTGTCTGGTTGGGAGTTGACGTGTGGCTTGGGGAGAGGATCGGCAAGAAGGTGTTTTGACGAGACGGGGTAGATAAAATAGGGGGACTATTAATTGAGCTAGTTTGACTTGTGATAGGACTAGCGAGTGCTCCGGTAGGGCTCAATCTAGGAGGTGGAGCTGGTGGAACAGCCACGCTTGGAGCAAAAATGTTTCGCAGAGGGAGAGTTGGGGGAGGAGTCATCGGCGGGGGAGAAGATGGTGACACGGGTGAAGAAGTTTCGACAAGCACTACTTTTTTGGGAGCACTCAAGTCCGAGGGCTTGAGAGCCTCGTCCCGCCGAGACTTTTGGGCATTCTTTCGGTTCTCTAGAAGAACTCTTGTGCTTTCTATGCTTTGCTCGGAGCGCATTCCTAAACCAGGGGGAGCAACAGGAAGTCTGGGGCTGGCCGAATCTCTAGCCAGAGACGGAGGAACAGTCTTCGTAGGAGACGGAGGTACCCTTACAGGAGGGGTGCTTCTGATAGGGGATACTCCAAGTCCAGCGTCCCCATTTACGACTTTGTTCGCCATAGAACCCCTAGGAGATGCCTTGTGCATCTGCGTCACCTGTTTCAAGAAACCCTTCGCTTCCTGAATTGAGTCGGGTCTACGGGCGGTTAGTCCCACGGGTTTGGCTTTGGGTACTGGTTTGTGCCCAGTGGGCGTTATAGGCTTGGCAGCTAACCCCGAGCCCACTGGTCTTTGTTTCTGACTACCGCGCCACGGTCCTCCAGAAGAAGGTTCAAACACAGACTTGATGGTGTCTAGCTTAACAGGTGGCATGGCATCATTATGGACCGTTTCTTGTAAAACGACGCCGTTGGTGGTTGGACTGCTGGTAGATGACTCTATAATGATGATATCCTCCCTAGAGATGGACGACAAGGCATCGCCCGCTGACTTGCTTTTCGGTACGAAGGAGCCAGCGTAGTAAGGGGGAGCTTCTCCCTCCATTGGCACGCCCCTCCTTGCCGCCGTCAAGCAGTCAACGGAACGAGCCCTCTTCATCGCATCTCTCTTGGAAGAGGCGCCTGAAGCTCGCCCCCTCGGAGCAGACACATCTGCCGCATCTTCGGCATCCAAGAGGTCCTCGAGAGAGCTAAAGCGGCGTAGCGCAGGCCGAGACTTCGTCTCCCGCATGGCCAAACTAAGGTACCTATTCTTGAGTTTAGACACAATGCCGGGTCCATATTGTAGATCTTCGTCGCCGTTGTTTAGTGAACCATTATCTTCGTCTGATCCCCTGCAGTAGCCGGCCCTATTGTATAATCCTTTATGGTGCATTCTTGCACCCACACCAAACAATGCACCACTCACACACTCTTCACCACTTTCATGATATATGGGACACGAGGAAATGCCGCGTGCACCAGCACCACCGCTAGCAGAAGCGAAACTGGAGTGGGGATCCGCGGAGCAGCGAAGGATACCATCGGAGCCCCTTACTGAGCGTTGCGCCAGCTGCTTGTTAGGGCCCTGCAGCGAGCTATAGTAAGGGCCACTTACTGTGCGTTTCACAGCCAGCTGCTGTTCGCCGAAGCCCCGCACTGAGCTGAAATCGGTTGTAGTGGAGCCCTCTATCGAGCGTTGGTAGGCGGGAAGCCAGAGAGTGGCCGCCGCACCACCAGAACCAGCATTTGCCCTCTTTCGCAATATAAGTTCTCGTTTCCATGCTGGCAGGTTTTCGAGCGATGAATCACTAAAATTATCACCACTTTGCATTTTGGCAAACAAAACAATTCATTTGAAGCCTAGCAACTAATATTAGACAACTAGCTAGAATAGAGCAAACACAAGTCAATTCACTTCAATTGATTATTTAAAGCAGATGTTTCCACTAACTACAATAGAATCGAACACCAAAATTTGTCTTCATAGACTTAACAATAGAACTCGCCGATCAAATTCGTGAGAGTTCACCTTTCTGTCTTTTTCATGGAGAAATTGGTTCAATTGATGATGGTTCCAGCACGATTTGAGCCCTACTTCTGCGCACACCGCCACCGCCCTATCGGCACTGATCACGATAACACACTGGCCTCAACTACCGCGTGTTGAAACGCATGTTGGTTCTCACAGCGCTTGATAAATCGGCTTATCTTGCGATAGCTATCTAGATAACATAATCCATGATTACATTATTCATCGACACACTGTGTGGAATGTTCTGTCACTTTGAATAAGCTCCTCCGAAAAAATGCTTGAGGTGATCACCAGCGCGACGCTGGCGCCATCTATGAATGGAAGAGGAATTATATCACAGCCAAGGCGCGCGTTTACAGTTCACTGTGGATTATGCAACGCTTGGATATTACAACACGTTAATTCTGAAATTTCTTCCTTATTTAAAAAACACAGCTGTACACTTTAAACATCAATAGTTTATTTCTAATTGCTACTGTTTATATTGGGTTTTCCAAAGACTCACGTCACAACCATTACGTTTGCGGTGTTAACCTTCAATTACAGACAAACATAAACTTCACATATCGACCGACGCGCTAGTTGTCTCCGTTCAACGTACGAGTCACATAATATTTTTTTGTACCAGAATCGACGTTAGAACAGGGAGGGAGTCCGGAGGTTGCCTTGCTACTGGGGCTCAGCATATCGATCCACTGAAGGGCTGCACGATGTTGGAGCAGGTTTACAGGTCTCGATGAACGGACTTCATTGCTCAAGGGTTAACGGCAGCGCACGTAGCTACGCACGCAGGTACCGTTTTGACTTTGGATCACAGCTGCAGCCTGCCTCAGAGTAACTACAGGCATGGTAAATATGTGCTGTACAACTTATTCGCGTAGTCTTTGTCTTGTTGTTTATTTTTAACTGTTTATATCTAACAGATGTGCTCCAGCAGGCTCAAGATGATATGGGTCGATAATTTATAGCGATCGTGAACAATGTATGATAATTCGTTATAATTACATTAGTAATTTCCTTCACAAATGACGTTTAAAAACAAGGTATTTCATTGTCTAAGATTATATTATATACATGCTTTTTCACATCCTCTTGCACTCACCAACGGCAGTTGGGAAGTGGGGTCGAATATCCCCTCGAATACCCCCTCTACACTTTAAAATAGGTTTGTACGAATACCCCCTCTTCCTCACTGAAAAAAATCTAGGGTGCGCCTCTGTAGAAGCGATTTTGTCATCAAGACCTCGTTCTTGAGCGCACTGTAACATCTACGTCAATATCCCTTAGTTTAACGTTCATTTTCTGGTCAGTGCTGTATCAACGTGGATTATTCATTGAAATATTCGACGCCGGTCCGTGGGAAATATTTGTCAGTGTTCATATCATTGTAAGTAAAGGAAAAAATTACAATGTTTATGTGAATAAAGCCGTTTCCATTGCTAGAAGTGAAGTGAAATTGTTTGGAAACTTTTCTGATTCCAAAACCAACTAGAAAATATAACTAGTATTTGAACACAATTTACGACGTTTGCATGATAAAAAAAATCGTCTGAGCGATATTTTTGAACCTTCATTCATACAGACAAATTTCTTTATAAATATACATTCTCAAAGTTCTGGTTCATACAGAACAAAATCGCTATCTTCCAATTTCATGACTCCAACAATACCTTGAGTATGTTTCACAGCTTACACCCTTATTGTTCACAAAATATTTGCGTGTTGTTAGCTCAGTATCGGTCTTATAAAAACCCGACATCACTCATACTAAGACGGTGAGAATAAATACAATGAACCCGCAGCCAATCTTAGCTGCAGCCTCATCGTTTATCTACAGGCAATCTTAACCTGATCTTGTGAACCATTCAACCTCGTACACCCTCGAAGACGCCTAAGGTATCGGTACAAAATATGTAGATATACTTAGCCAATCATTACCGAAATTATTCAGAGTCTCTGGACCAAGTAATACCTTAGCGTCGAAATCCCTTGTGAAATGTAATTAGACTTTCGAATGTAAGTACATGTTAATGCAGTGGTATTTAGTGGATACCCTAATGTATGTTAATGGTAGGACTGGCAGACAGTAATCTTTCTCCCGGATTTGTCAGTTGTTGTTGTCGTACCGTTTTGACAGGGGGGTAGCTTTAGGAGGGGGAAGAGAGCATTGCCTCCTGGGCCTGTAAATATAAATGAATGCATAGGAAAGGTCTACCGAACCGGATTTCATCATACTTGCGCCTTTGGGTAATGGATAATAGGCTTGCCACTCATATATTCGAGGCAGTAATTGAACGATGATTCAATCTATATGAATATATTATTATTTCGGCGTGTATTAATTTTGGGAAGAGCTGAATCTGCCATGGCTCCTGCTTTGAACTAGTTGTGTTTGATACATTCCATGTTAAAAAGAAATAATAATGTAGGAATGAATTTACTATATTAAAATTGACGTAACCTTAATTTTCGCAGATGAACACACGCCAAAGAAGCTTGAATGATCGAGATCAGCTGTCTCAACTAAGACGCACTCAAAATGAATGATCGAGATCAGCTGTCTCAACTGAGACGCACTCAAAATGAATGATCGAGATCAGCTGTCTCAACTGAGACGCACTCAAAATGAATGATCGAGATCAGCTGTCTCAACTGAGACGCACTCAAAATGAATGATAGAGATCAGCTGTCTCAACTGAGACGCACTCAAAATGAATGATCGAGATCAGCTGTCTCAACTGAGACGCACTCAAAATGAATGATCGAGATCAGCTGTCTCAACTGAGACGCACTCAAAATGAATGATCGAGATCAGCTGTCTCAACTGAGACGCACTCAAAATGAATGATCGAGATCAGCTGTCTCAACTGAGACCAGCACTCAAAAACACTTATCAAATATGTGACGAATTTACAATCACAACAGACCTGTAATTTCTGAATAATGGTACTCTTAAGAATAGCGGTCGGTCATCATATATAACAATTCCAGTTTGTGTATGCTGTCAGAGGTTGGCAGGGTGCGAGTGACCCAGGGCTGAACAATTCACGCTAGCCGCACGTCAGCGTCTGAGGCTGTGCCATGAACGTGACTTAGCATAGCCTCGTAGTAAGGCGGTGTGGAGCAGCATGGTACTTCACACTTTAGAGGGGGCTGGCCTGTGTACGTCATGTGCCAGCGTAAAAATATATAATCGAACTCAGTCGGAAAGCTGAGAAGTGAGAACTGAAGAAATCTATGATTATTTTTGTAGGGATTAATTATGTAACATGTGTAAATCCTTCGCATAAACACACAAAAAAACAATTATCGGTGAATGTTTAATCGTCGACCTAATATATGAGAAGATCACAAGCAAGTAAGAAATTTGTTTTCTGTCTTGAGAGCATCCGTTGATGACTATCGATTGCTCGAAGTAGTTTTGATGCAAATTACGGCATACCACACTGTTCTATGCCTGACGGTGGCTGCATTACGGCATACCACACTGTTCTATGCCTGACGGTGGCTGCATTACGGCATACCACAGTATTCTATGCTTGACGGTGGCTGCATTACGGCATACCACAGTGTTCTATGCCTGACGGTGGCTGCATTACGGCATACCACACTGTTCTATGCCTGACGGTGGCTGCATTACGGCATACCACAGTGTTCTATGCTTGACGGTGGCTGCATTACGGCATACCACAGTGTTATATGCCTGACGGTGGCTGCATTACGGCATACCACAGTGTTCTATGCCTAACGGTAGCTGCATTACGGCATACCACCGTGTTCTATGCCTGACGGTGGCTGCATTACGGCATACCACAGTGTTCTATGCCTAACGGTGTCTGCATTACGGCGTACCACAGTGTTCTATGCCAAACGGTGGCTGCATTACGGCATACCACAGTGTTCTATGCCAAACGGTGGCTGCATTACGGCATACCACAGTGTTCTATGCCAAACGGTGGCTGCATTACGGCATACCAAAGTGTTCTATGCCTAACGGTGGCTGCATTACAGCATACCACAGTGTTCTATGCCTGACGGTGGCTGCATTACGGCATACCACAGTATTCTATGCCAAACGGTGGCTGCATTACGGCATACCACAGTGTTCTATGCCTGACGGTGGCTGCATTACAGCATACCACAGTGTTCTATGCCAAACGGTGGCTGCATTACGGCATACCACAGTGTTCTATGCCTGACGGTGGCTGTATCACGGCATACCACAGTGTTCTATGCCTGACGGTGGCTGCATTACGGCATACCAAAGTGTTCTATGCCTGACGGTGGCTGCATTACGGCATACCAGAATGTTCTATGCCTGACGGTGGCTGCATTACGGCATACCACAGTGTTCTATGCCAAACGATGGTTGCATTACGGAATACCACAGTGTTCTATGCCTGACGGTGGCTGCATTACGGCATACCAGAGTGTTCTATGCCTGACGGTGGCTGCATTACGGCATACCACAGTGTTCTATGCCAAACGATGGCTGCATTACGGCATACCACAGTGCTCTATGCCTGACGGTGGCTGCGTTACGGCATACCACAGTGTTCTATGCCTGACGGTAGCTGCATTA
>SDVV010003478.1:0-21323 GCA_016164225.1 Gammarus roeselii | reverse complement strand
TGCTTCCGTGGGCAGGAAATTCACCAGACATGAACCCCATTGAGAGTTTGTGGTGTCTGTTGAAGAATGAAATACATGAAGTCCCCATTACAACCAAAAAACAGCTTATTGAACGCCTCATAAAAGTTTGGTTCCATTCTGACAGAATCAAGGATTTGTGCATGACACTAATTCGTGGCATGCCTAAACGGGTACAAGCCCTTAAGTCTGCTAAAGGAGGGCAAACAGACTACTGAAATACTCGTTCTGCATAAATAATATGAAATAAATCATATATCAATACATAAATTGTGTTTATTTCACCTTTTTATGTAAAAATACCGAAAATCTCAAAAATCCATAATAATTTTTCCAGTACTGTATATTGCAGTGAATAGCAGCTTCCCTTGCTTGAACATAAAGGTGTAAAAATTACGGAATTTATATGATTTACAAATGAATTTTCAGTTAATCACATTTAATTGTAAAAAAATGTAGCCAGCGGATTATGGTATATTCTATTTCTTGCCCAATTGATAGAACACATAGCTATTGAGCATAGATTTTTATGCAACCGAAATAAACGCGAGCGTTGCGTAGGTATGAATGGTCGAGTAACCCTTGAAAGACTATGCACGCACGTGCGTTGAACTAAATTGATCGTTGGTTGCTTTGGTGTAAACAAGTCAAATATTCTAGTATTTTAGCCACTAGAAAAATAAATGGTATTTTCAAGTATTACTATCGATATCCCTGCATGGGAATTGTTCATTTCTAAGTATGTATATAGACAAGGGTGCTTCCTCTAGACGCAAAATTTTGGGATTCTGGGAAGAAAACGCAAAAAGGCTCTTTTTCTTGCATCCGTAGTGCATCGTGTTTTTATATTAATCAGAACCGGTCAACTTTGAACGAAGGGGAGCAGATGGAGTAGAAGAACGAGAAAGAAAATCTCGTACGTCGGACAGCTCAAAACAACTGCTCCGGTACAGGGCAATGACTTAAACATTTACTATTGGGTCATGGTACATTCATCTTTGGAGTGGTTGAATGAAACTATACCAGATCTCTACTAGCTACTGTTTACCCGGATGGTTTTGTAAAGTAGCCTGCTGTTGCAGGAGAAAATATGCTATTGAACAATTCTAGAAAACCATATTAAATCAATTAATAAAATCATCTGACTGTAGTATATCATAATCCATTGAATTACCTTGCATTGCAACAGTATCTGGATAATAGTGTTAGCCTTACTTTGGAGAAATTCACCGTATAACATGGGCATTAACGCGCAGATTGGTCGATGTGCTTTACAGAACCCTCTTGAAACATCCAAGGACAATCAAAAGAGTGATGATCAGGAAATTGCAAGGTAAAATTAGGTGCAAGGCACAAGCCATTGTATGATTATTACCTTAACAAAGCACGAGCAGAAAATCAACGTTTTTCGTACATCAAACTGAGAGTACCTGAATGTTCAAAGGGATAGGAACCACACGACTCGCCGCATGCCTCAGCCAGTCACTTACTCAGCTAGTTGCATCAGTAGCTGGCCAATGCAACAAGACAGTTGCGTCACCCAAGCAGGTCCAGGCTAACGTTTCACGTTGAAAATGTGAGGAAAACAATTCAAATAACCAGCTATATGAATAACTGTGCCTATTCATACTATCATGCGTGATAATTGCTACAAGGACAGTCAGCTACTACCGTTGTTGTGTTCCCTAAAAGTCACGCAATTATGCCAGTTCAAGTCGAACAAGCTGCTTCATTCCTTATGAAAACTTCCTTGCATCCTCAATATTTAGAGCAATAGCAACACATGTTAGATTCTTGTCACCAACTGCCACATGAAAGGCTCAAGACGGGACACCCGGAAAGGCCTTAATTGTTGCATATAATCTCACCTATCAATATCACCTCCCCAAAGATGGTGCTACAGCCACCTGCACAATTCTCTTACGATGGTGCCACGTCCGATTATAGTTGGGATACCGTGACGATTGTACCACACCCACCTGCACCAGTTAATCCTTTAAAATGGTGTTAAATCCACCCGCAGTATAGCTACCTTAACAATGGCATCACACCCACTTGCACTATTCTGATGGTGAAGATGGAGTGTGACCGCGAAGACTCTGCATTGAGGCTAGTGTGAGCGACCTTCCTCCGCTTCTGCCCGAGATAGAGCTGCTCTAGTGCCTCATCGGGGCTCTTGACTTCCACCTCGTTGCAGCCGTGCACATACATGTTGTGCTGCCCGTCCTCACGTAAGATCTTAGTTTGAAGGGACCTGCGCATATAGATCCGTCATTTACAAGTGCGATGCTGGACAGATTCCACATTTAAAACAACATCAGTCTCCCACATAAGTAAAAAATAATACGGTTAGAGTGATTCACGAAATTTTCCACACTAAAGTATAACCTCAGGATTCATAAAGAAGCAGAGCAGGGAATAAACCATGTTTGGTCAATAATACCCAGTATCCCGTACAACTTACCCAATATTGTAAAGTTGAACGGGAGAGTGCTGATCGAAAGGATTAGAGACTGTACGGACTGCGCAATTGGAGACGAACAGTGTGGCTTTAGGAGTGGTAGAGAGTATACCGATAAGATTTTTGCAGTGAGACAGGTCTGTGAAAAGTACCTTGCCAAAGGAAAGGATGTGTTCAGGGCCTTAATGGATCTGGGGAAGGCATACGACAGGATTGACAGGGAAGTGTTGTGGAGGGTGTTGCGTTTGTATGAAGTGGGCGGACATCTGTTGAATGCGGTGCAAAGTTTCTATGCTGACAGCCGAGCATGACTCGGAGTGGGAAGCGAGGTGAGTGATTGGTTCACAATGAAAGTGGGACTGAGACAGGGCTGCGTGATGTCTCCCTGGGTGTTCGACCTCTATATGGATGGAGTGTTCAGGGAGGTGAACGCGAGGGTGCTGGGTCGTGGCTTGGAACTCTTGGAAGCGAATGGGCGGAGTTGGCAGTTGAGCCAGTTGCTATTTGCTGATGATACGGCCCTGGTTGCGGATTTGGAGGAGAAGCTATGTAGGCTAGTGTCTGAGTTTGGTAGAGTGTGTGAGAGGAGGAAGCTTCGAGTGAACGTCGGTAAGAGTAAAGTAATGAGATGCTCGAGAAATGTCGATGCGAGCAAAATTAGTGTCACCCTAAATGGAGAGCTCATGGAGTAAGTTCAGTGTTCCAAGTATCTGGGCTCCCATATGGAGATAACTGAACTAGTGGAAACTGAAGTGAAAACGCGAGTGAAGGAGGGATATAAAGTGTCGGGTGCACTAAAGAGTGTAATGAGCTGTATTACGTGGGGGATGGAAGCAAATTCAACCTTCTTCTCTCCACAGCTCTCAATTTTATTCTGTATGAGGGTGTTGTTGTCCCAACGGTACTCTACGGAGCTGAGGCTTGGGGGTGAGAGCTGAGGAGAGAAGAAGGTTGAATGTTTTCGGTATGAAATTTCCGAGGAGCATGGCTGGAGTAACGCTGAGAGACCGGATCACCAACGACGTGGTTCGAATCAGAACAGGGATGGTGAAGAAGTAGGAGGACTGAGTGGATTCGCGTGTTCCGAGATGGTTCGGGCACATGGAGAGGATGGATGAAGCGAGATCGGTGAAAAGGGTGATGGATGCGGAGGCGAGTGGTCGCAGGCCTAGAGGTAGACCGAAGTTTGGGTAAATGAATGGTGTAAAGCAGGCGTTGGGAAGGAGAGACATGAATGTGTGAAGGTGGCGAGAGAGCGTGCAACAAACAGGCGTGAGTGGAGAATGGTTGATTTTGACGCTGCTTTTATGTGCTTTCCCGCCCTTGGCATCCCGCTGTCGGTATGGTCGTGGGTGACAGGACCCCGTCCATCATGACGGGGCGGGGGTAAACCAGTGAAAACTGTCGGGCCCTGCTGCTGACGACGGACCCTCTGACTGCATTCGTGATCCAGAGTGTATGTTGAGAGGGTACCGGCCGGACCCTTTAGCACAAAAGAGCCAAGTTGTGAGAGTGTGAGGGTGTGAGGTGCGTCTTGCCGTCGGCCACCCCCTTTTCTGGGAGATGCGGCCTAGTGTCTGTATCTGTATTACACCAGCAACTACAGGAATTTATAAGATATTTCACCCGCAACATTTGCCTGGTATATGCATAATACAACTGCTGAAATTACAGATACAGACACTAGGCCTCATCCACCAGAAAGGGGGGTGGCTGACGGCAAGGCGCACCTCACACCCTCATCGCCATCGCGCTTACACTCACACAACTTAGCCCTTTTGTGCTAAAGGGTCTGGCCGGTAACCACGCATCATAACACTACGAATCACGAGTGCAGTTCGAGGATCCGTTGTCAGCAGCAGGGTCCGACAGTTTTCACTGGTTCACCCCCGCCGCGTCATAATGGCCGGGCCCCCCACCAACGACCATTCTGACAACGGGATGCCAAAAGCGGGAAAGCACATCAGAGCAGCGTTAAAATCAACCATTCACAACCTTTCTCCACTCACGCCTGTTCATTGCACGCTCTCTTGCTACTTCCACATTCATGTCTCTCCTTCCTAACCCCTGCTCCACACCATCCATCCATCCATCCAAACTTCGGTCTACCTCTAGGCCTGCAACCACTGGCCTCCGCATTCATCACTCTTTTCACCAATATCCCTTCATCCATACTCACCTCGTGCCCGAACCATCTCAGAAAATGCGAATCCACTCCATCCTCAAACTTCTTCACCATCTCTGTTCTGATTCGAACCACGTTGTTGGTGATCCGGTCTCTCAGCGTTACTCCAGCCATGCTCCTCAAGCATTTCGTCTCGAAAACATTCAACCTTCTTCTCTCCTCTGCTCTCACTCTTCAAGTCTCAGCTCCTTAGAGCACAGTTGGGACATCAACTCTCTCATACGGCCCTCTCTTTGCTTCCATCCCCAACGTCCTACAGTTCATATATTACTAAAAAGGAAATAAAAGTTTAATAAACGCTGTTTCAATTACACAACTATTTCATGCCATTATTAATTTGTTTTCACTAGTGTAATAGTATCTTTATCTTAATTTTATAAAGATGTTTCCCATGCCAATATAGGGAAGAAAATTCCAAAAAAAAAAAAACATACGGAGGGCATAACTTAGAAAATAGAATTCCCCAATTTGATCATAGTTGAAGAATGTGCCCATGCCTATGGATAACATTCAACTACATAATGTTTACAACCTGTCTATGCTTATGAATAACAAAGGCAACCGCAATTTAAAAACAGATGTTCAACCATCTCTTGAATTTAAAAAAAGGTACTGATTTTGACGAGTGCTGTTAGAGGCACACCTCAAGACATCAATATCAAGAAACTGTTCCAAATAATTCAAAATGAGACATGGGGCTACAAACACAAACTTGGTCATGTTATTTTCCGGTAGGTCTTCAAGCAGGTCATAGATGTAGTTGTTGTAGGCCTCAAAGTATGTAACAAAGACGCTGTAGACATTGTCTTCGTCCAGGCCTCCAATGACGGTGGTGTCGGGGATGCGCTCCGAGCTGTTGTTGGACGACCCGGTGCTGATATCGCGCCTGAAGGGCAAACGAGGAACAAAAGCTCAATCAAAACGGAGCATAAATGAGGCAACACAACTAGAGCATCTCATAGCAGTTTATCAACAAAGCAGGCAGAGAAAATAGACGATTAATGGTTACATTGATGGTAATTACAACGTATGACACTGCTGCACAAAACAAGGAAGGAATGCTATAGGGAGACTCGAGACTGGCCTAGCTGTGATATTAACGGCGCCTCTGGAATTCTGAGGATTTAATTTTGTGTAGCTTTAGAATTCGGTCCAATAACACGGTTATATTGAAGATAGCTAATAATTCCTGTTAACCATAATAAATATATAATTTATTAATTCAAAAACATTTTCTGCAAATATTTCCAACAAAGTGAAGCTCCAACAACTGGAAATGAGCCTTGTTAGCATGTTTTTTTTAATACAAACCCTTCTGCTGGATTGGCTTTTTACTAACTCTTCAGCATTGAACAGGCAGAACGGATTCTTACCAACTGAGGCTGGTGTTGTTCCCGCTCAGTCTCGTTCTTTCCCCTTGCATTGGTTGCGGTGTCCTCAACTCCTAATAATAGCTATCTGTTTATTTTATATTCTGTACAAATCTTTTTTCAAGTAAGGCCACCTGGAATGGCGTTTTTTATAAATCGGTGAATATTTTTACCGTCAAGGCCAGAGATTGTTAGCAAATATATTTAGGGAAGCCAGCGCAAATTTTTATTCCTAATACTTTATCTACTGCACGTATATAATTATTCATAAGAAAAAATATTCAGCTATCCCAAATAATTTTCAAAACTTATGTAACAGCCTTTCAAGTTTAAGCAAAAAATATGAAAATCAAGCTCCCCCAGTTATCAATAAAACAAAATGCTGAGGAATTGAGGAGATTGAACAGGTATTTGAAAACTATTCAAAATCTGGTTAGATATTAGCAACCACAGAACTCAGCTGAGGTAAAGCTGCTAAATGCCGAGTATTCCAGCATTTTTGCATATGATCACTTTCAGCAAGATGGTTGGCCTCGTGCCTGAATAATTGAACAGACCGGAGCTGCTCCAGTGAATTCGTTCAATTTGGTTGAGTAAAAATTTAATTTTTTATTCTTTGAGGGTCGGAACTAACTCGTCCGAGTTAGGTCCAATCATCTAAGATATTTATTGATTTCAATCGGCCGTATTCAAGTACAATCTGGATGTATGGGTTAATTACGGTACTAATTCAATAAAATAACATTTTCTTCTAGATACTTTTTTACACTTCATCCTACAAAGCAGTCCACCAATTCATATTGTGTTGCATGCTACCTTATTTTATTGGCTTTGGAGCCTCCGCCGCTCTTGGTGGCTTGAGCCTGGGTGACCTGTTGTCGCTCCTCCTGCTTGGCGTCTGCCTCAGTCTGCACCTCGAAGCCATTGAGGTGGTCGGGCCTGAACACGAACCGCTTAGCCTGCCACTCGTTGATGCTGTTAAAGATCACGTCCAGCGCCCGCCGCACTATGCCGCCATCTTTGGCGGTGCCCTGTGTTGGCATAAAACCTCCTCGGTGATGTGTCGTTGCTTCCACTACTAAACTATTTAAGAGTGCATTAGCTACTGAGTAAAACAACGTTTGCACTCGTTAGCTCATGCATTAGTTACATCAACTGCTTGTTGCAATTAAATAATTACTTAAATAGCTACTTACTTAGGACAGAACTAAATTGCAAACTGACAAGGAAGTGTGTAGCCTCTTCACGGTGTCCAATTATGAAACAAGCTTCCAGCAGAAGTTGTAAACAGCAATACAATCAAAATGTTCAAGCGACGGCTTGGAAAATTATACGCAAGTTGCTGTTAAATAGCTAAACCATTTCTTTCTTGTTGTTTTAATCAACAGAAATGACACATTGAGCGCTCCTAGACGTTCTAGTTCAGAGCTTATCCTCGTAATATCAAAAGGAAACCTAGTTAGGGCCAAAAGACCTATTTTTGTCTTCTTACACTCGTAAACACTTGTAATTGTTCATTATAATTTATGTGTCTCACCTGCATGGTGTGGGTTTTCCCCGAGCCAGTGACACCATATGCAAAGAGCAGGCCATTTTTGCCATTAAGCAAGTCGGCAACAAGTGGCTTGGCGACTTTGTCAAAGATCTCCTTCTGGCCGCAGTTGGAAGCAAATACCTCCTTAAAGCGGTAGTGCTGCTCACGCGCGATGCCGCTACGACTCACTACCGATGTAGCAGGTGGTGCAATCTGGAAATTGAGATGGTGGAGGGTGAAGCAGAATATATCAAATTCAGAACATGTTGCAATACACAGGTCACTTGAAAGTTCCAAGACTGAAGGTTACATATTGGCTGGCTCTGAACATATAATTTCGAGACAGAAATATGCAATACCAAAGGGGCAAAAAAAATGCAATATCATCTATACTAGGTCAATCAAATGTACTGGCATTGTATTCAACTGAAGGCAGAAGCAAACAATTTCAAATTTTTCTTTCTCAGGATAGAAAAATCTAGGTGGATTTTTCAGCACAATGATTTCCATTCATGTTTTGTATTCATTTTAGTAGACCTTTAGCTAATTGCCCAAATAGTTCTGGAAAATTTAGTCCTCATAAAGCTAGATAGCTATATTATTCTCAAGCTAAAGCAGAGTAGCTACACAAGTAAAAAATAAATAAAGACTTTCAAACTATATGAGAAAATATAAGAGCAGCCTCAGATGCTATGGCAGAAAAAAAATAGAACTGAGATAGCTATATGTAAAATGGGCCAACGCAGCCTTGCATAGACAAGACCAGTAATAAAATTGTCTAGCTTATCAAAATTTCAACAGCAAATAGAAGTGACAAGCTTTCTGCTCTGAACAACTAAAAAATAAAAAGTAACAATGCAACTGTATATAACCTCAAAATATTTCTCAAATATGCTCTTTCCAATATTTTTTGCTAGCCACTAGCATAAGGCATCTACATTTCACAAGTAACAAAGAAAACTTCTAGTTGTATCGACATCAATTGGACTGCACAGCTTGGGCTGGCCACTGACTCATTTAATCACAACATGAACAGAGTTAGAAAGCTCTACTTGGCCAGTGGAATCGTCCCCTACCTGTGGGATTCTGGATTCATCACTTAGATGAGGTAAAGCTAAGCATGAATGGCAACATTGCTTGAGATCCAAGGAGAAAACCTAATCTATTGCTTACACATGTTAGCAACCAGTAACTAAGGTTGCCTCACATGAATGCTCAGGAGCCACCAGATCATAATAAGAAATGGCAAATATGATGAAATGTTTAAGAATAGATTTCATATTCTTGGACATTCAACCCAGATATGTGAGTTAACAACTGACGAAACACTTTAGGTAAGGCCTGATTGTTCATGAATAAATTAAATCTCAAATACTCTCAGAAAAACAGGCCAAATTTACTATGGAGCAAAATCTGTCTGAAAACCACAATGATATCTGTACAAAAGAATGAGGATAAATGATTAGCTGTGGGAGAACACTCGGGTTGATCCCCTTCAAGAAGAAACTCCTTCATTCAAGGTGACCATAGGTAGGCAATTTGCACAATATTCAAAGCTCACTTGAAGGGTGGTGCTATTAAGCACTGTGACGCAGATGTCAGAGGAGTCGACAGGACGGATGCGGCAGTACACATCAACAGGATCCTGGCCATTGCTAGAATTCTTGTTATTGTTGTTAGGCTCTTGTTGTTGTTCAACAGTCCTTGGCTTGGGAGGCACTCGCGGCCGCTTGGGTGTACGACTGAAAAAGTGACTAAATTAAGAAATAGCAAATATATATCAAAAGTTAAAGAACAATGAAAAGAACAGAACAGTCTGCCAAGGCAGCTCTTCCATTTATAACCAGCACATACTCATATATATGAATATTTATGATGAAGCGACCTGCCTGATACCAATAGCTCAAGCTGGTAACTACATTGTTATGCTCCCAGGCAGGCAAGGAGACATTATTATGTTAAAACTGCACCATTTTTGCTTCAGCAGAATGACAAGTGATGGACATTATTTAAGAGGGGGCTTGGATACAGATTCCAAAAAGAGGATCTGTCAGTTGTAATGTTTATATGTAGCTACAAAATTTGAACTTTCTAAAGTTACAAGTTTTTTCAACAAGCAATAGATAATTTAAAAGCTCAAGTGGAGTAATGCCTAGAATAGAACGCATTTTTTTAGAACTTGAACATTTCAAGCTTCATAAGAGATTTTCTGAATAAGTGACTAGCCATCTAACAGATATGCCTCCTCAGAGCCCCAGTTTTGATGCTACCCTAATGCACACAGCATTGTTTGGAAGGTAGCTACTGTTGACTAGCTACTACAATACAACCATTTGTTCAAATCATTTTGATAAATCCATAAACCTGTTTTTAAAAATATTTATATTTTTACAGTTGAAGTTATAAAAGCATCACAATTTTTTTTCAAAATGAATTTTCAGTTTACTGCAACAAGCAAAAAAAATCTGGTTGCATGACTGGGAAAACTCATGGTGGCTGACTCCCTGCATTCAACATCCTGGGTGACTTCCAATAATCAATAGATGCTGACATTCCTGAGCAACAAACTTGCAGCAGGATGCACTGACAAACACCAACTTCCAAACCTCACCATCAAATTAATGGAATGAATCTCTTGGTGAGCATAAACAGCAAAAACAGGAGCTGCACACGCACATGAGGCAATCCTGCCATCCAAAACACACACCATACTATTAGACCAACAACAAGCGGATCTACTCAACAAACGCAATACAAACTTTTACCACTTACTACACCATCCAGACAATAGGAAGATACTCAAACTGTCACAAATTGCAGATTGACTCTAACATTGACCCTCCTTTTATACCAGTGATGACGAAAGCCACCATCAGCCAGACCATAAATTCATCTGAAACAAGGTCAGATGGCATTTCTAACACATTACCTTAAACATCCACACACCAACATGACTGGCATATTTAACTTTTTCATTCTTCAGAATATATAAAATACCCAATACTTTCTGAAACCCAACAAAGCTCCCACAGATCTAGTCTCATACAGACCTATTTCTCTTCCCCAAACCCATCCAAAATCTTGCTGACAGGCTTTAAACCATATTATTAATGCCCTCTCTCCCTTATGCAGCACAGTTTCAGGATAACACCATCACCAACCCCACTCAGACCATCCATGAAGGCCTCATCAAGATGAAGCCTGACCAATGCACTGGTATGTGCCATTGACATTAGTAAGGCCTTATAAAAAGTTTCAGGACATATCCTCATATACAAAATACTCAGCAAATGCATCCATCCAAGCAATTGTGAGTTTGGTTCCCCTGTGTTTACATGTGCAGAAAGACAACAACAGGGCTATTGGCCCGAACAAGGTTGCCTTTTGGTAGCAGGAGTGTTAGTTCTGGAGTAGAACGTATAAGAGGCCTATTGCCCTAAACTAGGTTGCCTTTTGATAGCAAGAGGATTAGTTTTGAAGTAGAATGTCTAAGAGCTTTGTGTGCCATTTGTTTTTTTTATAACAGGAAATGGAACGGTTTAGCGATTTATGTAGAACTTATTGAGCCGCAACTTGAACGTTTCGATTGTATTGCTGTTTACAACCTCTGCTGAAAGTTTGTTCTATTCTTCGACAACTCTATATGTGAAGAAATTGCGCGTGATGTTGAGTCACAATATCACATCAAATTGAGTCTAGCAAAACTCATAGAACACTGCCCCCAATTCCTCCGCCAGGGCCCTCTTGAAGCTGTGAAGTGAATCACACTGCACCACGTCAGGGGGCAGCCAGTTTCAAACCTGCACACAATGAGAATAAAAGAATCGGTGTTTATAGTCCGTCTGACAGGAAGGAACCACCAGCTTGAAAGAATGCGCACGTGTGCCAACATCCAAAGCTCTCTCAAACAGAGCAGACAAACCTGAATCAACAGAACAATGAAGAATCTTCCAATACTCCACAAGATCAGAACACAACAACCTCTCCCTAACCTCCCCCTCACAGAAAACAACTGCATTGCTTTGAGCCGCTCACCATAGTCCACTCCACCCAGCGCATCAATCTCCCTGGTCCACCTCCTCTGCACAGACACCAACAGTCTCAGATCCCTAAATATCCCACATTCCAAACACACGAGCAGTAGTCCAAGATGGGTCTTATATGAGTAATAAACAAAGAGACCCTGAAAACAGAAATCCTATTGACAGTGGAGCGGAGCAGACTGGTTGCCAGAGTGGAAGCCTTTCTTACAACACTCCTCACGTGGAGATGGAACCGCAGCCTTGAGTCAACAAGCACTTCCAAGTCCCTGAAGGAATCGACAAGCTCAAGTATCACACCATTCAAATAATAAGCAGTTCTATCATCAATCTGCTCCAATTCAAGACAGCCCCTGTAAAAACGCATTGACACACTTGTCAATGTTCAACGAGAGATTCCTTGACAACGACACAGACTGCACCAAATTCAGATCCCTCTGCAAGGAAGACACACCCAGGCAAACTGCTTGTACATCACAGGGGAAACTCAAATAAAGTTTCAAGTTGTCAGCAAAGGCCTTCCACTCACAGCCACACCTGCTGCAACATGATTGACATATAGCAGGAACAAGAGCGGACCCAGCACAGAACCCTGGGGCACACCACTTGTCACTTCCCAGAAGTCACTGACAACTCCCCCCACAGAAACACACATTTGCCTCCCTATCAGAAAATTACAAATTCAATCTAACAGTCCATCCAGAATACCCACACATCTCAGTTTGTCCAACAAAACCAAATGACTGACCACATCAAATGCTTTAGAGAAATCCAGAAAGACCACATCAACAACCATTCCTTCATCTACCCGATCAGCAACCTCACTATAAGTAAGCAAAAGTTGGTCATCAGTGCTCCTTCCCACCCTGAAACCAAATTGACCCTCAGACAAAATGCCAGAATCTTCCAGAAAAGACACCAACTGGGACACAATAACCTGCTCCAGCATCTTACAGCAAACAAAAGTAAGACTAACAGGTCGGTAATTGAGATGGTTACTTCTTGAACCAGACTTGAATATAGGAACTATTCGAGATTCCTTCCAGGCTTCCGGTAAAACTCCCAGGTCCAATGATTTTGCAAAAATCAGAGACAAGGGCAATGACAGCTGCCAAGAACATGACTTCAAAACACCAGGGTGAATGCTATCAGGTCCCGGGGCAGAAGATGAGTCTAAACCCCCAAGAACCTGGGAAACTAACAGTGTGATCCTGTCTTTCATGCCAAAAATGCTTTTAGCGAGTTAATTTGCTCAACTTTTATCATCAGCACAATAGGAAATGCACATGATGTTTACTGCAATCAGCAGCTATAATGTAGCATTTTGGAAGTTTCAGGTTAAGAGAGATATCCATTTCTTTGGTGAATTTTGCCTAGGTCATAAATATATGTGGAGTTTGAACTTGGAGTGTGGTTGTTTGCCTAGTTTTTCTTGTTGGTGCTTGCAATAATCTATTTATCTTGATTTGATTTTGCATTCTGCTTGTTCAATGACTATTGAAAGTTTTAATAATTTTTATTTCATTACTTTCTTTCACACAAAATCATTGCAGATGACACATTGCTTGATCTGGGTACTATTATGACAATGATGCAACATAAGTTTCAACATTCTATCATCACCTAAGAGGAAGTTATTTACAAAATATTGTATGGCAAGCTATGGCCCCTAATCAGGGGTGATTCCCCACACAAAATGGGGCGATTCCACGCTGTCAGAGTACCAATAGAAAGAGCATGCCTATATAAGTACATATCAGTTGTGCAAAATTAGATGGTACACAAATTATTAGGTCTTACAATTTTTTTTTGATGCTTGTCTTTTGCTGTAATTGTTCTTTACTGACAAAGTTTTTTTTATTCAGATTCAACCACGAGAAACCAAGTTTTTTTTCAATAATTGCAAACTAACTTAACTGCAAGTCTTTTCTCCACATCCTGAACTAATTATGACCCTAAAGTATCAGTAAATGAGTGAATATTATGACCAATATTTTTTTTGTAATATGACATAAGTAAAAAAAGGTATTTCATTTCTATAGCAAACTGATTGTATCAACATGAATACAAGGCATGCTAGGTAAAATATTGGCATCTTAATATGAAAAGAATAGGAGTTTTTTCCTAGGTGTTAAACAGAACTTGACACTTAAGCCTTAACTCATCACGATGTGTTATGAATCGGGTCATCATAAAATTAGTTACAATTTTGAAATTAGGCGCAAGTTTATCATTATTTTCCCTAGTCTTACAAAGGACGCTGGTAAGAGCAATGGGGCGGTAGTGACGTGTGTTGCAGTGGCATTTTCCGGGTTTGGGTATTGAGATAATTACAGATTCCTGCCAATGGTCAGGAAAAAATGAGTTCAAATACATTATATTGAACACTTTTAGAAGGGTTCAAGAGCGCCATCAGGGAGACGTTTGATCACCTGGTCCCAGGAGCCAATCCCAGAGGATGGAGCCCCTTGGGAAGCTATTGATTTGATATGGTCCCAGAGGTCACTCATGTTGGCTGACTGGCGCAAAGTTGGTGTTGTTTAAGTGGGCTTCATGACCTTGCCTCTTGAACAGCTTGGGTGGGCATTAGCCATTACTTACAGATCAGTAGCCTGCAGATAAACATTTGCTCACAGTTTATGTGCTACCCTTTTGGATGCAAACTTAAGCAACTCACGGACGAGCGTGCAACCGTTTACAGTAAACTAGGAACTTGGATATTTAGCTGAATATGCAGGCACCCGACTATTCTTCACTTTGGAAATTATTCAAAAATTCTGTTTTCCTATCAATTTTGTTCTATCAGATACATACAAACAGAGACTTGCTCTTGCAAGTGCAGTAGCCAAAATGTCACATTTTAAAACTTTTGTAGCACAAAAAAAAGAGTGCAAGGAGTAGCTTAGGTTAATATAATTGATTAATCCTAGCTCCTCCCCAGGATGGAAAGTTCCAGCCAAGGCAAACTGATATACTCAACACAACTCTCAGGACTAGACCAGTGACAGAAAAGGAGCGTCCCAAACTCACTGCATAGCTGTATGTAGCGCACTGCACCAGATACACTTCAAACCATATCAACACAGTAACACTTCTTGTACAGTTCTCAGCACACTACCTGTAACACACCAGATAAAGGTGTGTAAGACAAGTGATGCATGGATATTATTCTACAAGGCTTGATACTACACCAACGCATTGCTCTCCCACCCCTTACCCCCCCTTGCAAGAACCACTGGCGCATATTAGCATGCTCCTGTTCATTTTTTGACATGCCTGCCACAGCTTGTGGTGCACTGGTGTTGCTACTCAAATGGTTGGCTTTGTTAGTTTGTTTTCAAATAAATTATATGATTGTCTACAGCCGAGCAAAACATTTATATCAAAAAGACTTTAAACATCAATGTATGACTAAGAGAATATACAAGACTGAGTTGAAGGTTCTATTTTGATTTGGTTTGGGCTAATTCCAACAATAAGTGTTGTCCCGGCCACAGCAAAGTGATGAGAGACTGACTAGGTATACGACAACGTCACCGGACAAACTGTGCCAAACTGAAGCTAAGCTGGCGGAAGCAGTGAGATTGCCACAGTGTTGCCATACCAAAGGTTTTTCTCTGTGAATGTGGACAGAGGTTAATTGTCTTGTTTGACCTTCATTGAGCTACATTGCAAAGTGGGACCAACTATAGCATAGCGTTGACCTGGGTGACCCCCCCCATTTTGCGCATACTCTGAAATAACTCAAAAAGTACGTGGCCGAGAAATTTTGTATTTACAGTGTGTAGCTATAGCTACTATAATGATCATGAAGCACTAAGTTTCAATATTCTATCATCAACCAAAAAAATGTTATTTACAAAAAAACATGCGGGGAGCTATGGCTCCCAATCGGGGGTGACTTCCCCCACCAAACGAGGTGACTTCCCGCACCCCCATTCATCAATAATTGAAGCGCGAATTAAAAGTTTGAGAGTACCAATCGAAAGAGCATGCCTATATGAGTATATATCAGTTGCTTAAAATAAGATGTGAAGTGAAATATTACATCTGTGACAGGTGTTTTTGATGCTTGTCTTTTGCTGCTGTCATACCAGACTTTCTAAGGATTTTTTTCCGCTTTCGCTGCGGGAAACAACATTTTTCTTCAATAATTGCGATCTAATTTTACTGGAAGTCATTTCTCCACATCCTAAACTAATTATGACTCTAAAGTATCAGTAAATGAGCTAATATTACGAAAAAACTATCTGTTAAATAATACGATACAACACGTAAATTATGTATTTAGTCAATTCTATAGCAAACTTATTGCATTAACATGAAAAGAAGTCATGCTAGGTAAGAGATTGTTATCTTGATATGGAAATGTGATAAAAAATATAGTTCCTGGGCATTAAACATAAGTTAACACTTAGGCCTAGACTTGTCACCATGTGTTATAAACAAATTAGCTGTGGTGTCATTATTGTGGGTCATTTACTTCCAGATGTCATTATATGTGCAAAAAAATGCATTCAACTAATTTTCATTGAAGAAAAACAAATATATTTAATAACAAAATTGGTGCGGGGAGCCACCCCCAATAATTTTTTCACCTGGGGCGACTCCCTGCAGTTGTAAATTTGTATATATCTACAAAAGTTTACATTTATTTCCAAAATCCTTCTTAGGCAACGAACTAGATCATATTCTGAGTATCACCACTAAATTTGGTCCTAATTCAATGGGAACTGTAGACACAGCATCAAAGTTTGTGGAACATTGATTGTTCCGAACCAAAAGTATCGGGCAGGGACATGAAAAACACACCTTCACTTTAGCGATTTTTCATAAATTCTGTGCGCGTATCAAGTAGCAGATAGTTACTAACAAGACCTGCTCTTTCAATACCCGTAGTCAAACGGTGACATTTCCAACGTTTTGGTGCCCAAAAGAGGGGTGCGGGCAGTCACCCCGTGTTTCCAACCGTGTGGAGTCACCCCGGTCAACGCTATTAGATAGTTTGTAAGTTTGATATTGGACCAAGTCTGGTACGATGAAACATCTGCGATCTTGACATTAAACCAAGGATAGCACAAGAAAACGTTGAGCTAAAAAACGAATCAATTTTGGAACAAGGAACCAACGTACCTATGAAAATTGTACCAGAGATATTGGTCCTGACACATGAACTCTACCCTGAGCTCCTCCTGTGGTGAAAAAGCCATAGCCAGCACTCAGCCCAAAATTCTGTTTGCCCACAAACATGTGCATGCTTGTAATGATTTAGCAGGTTCCAGACTCAGAAAAAAGGTAAATGCCGCAAATTTTATAAGCTGAAATTTTTTCCAGCATTGATTAACTTGGACTAAAATGGGAGGAAATTTTCCCCACCAGTTTTAAATCTGCAATTTCAGCGGAAATTTATAAACAGATATAAATCGGCAAAAATTTATATCGGGTATAAAATAGTAGTTCTAATAAAAAACACGCTAGAAGCAATCCCCCATGTGTTCTGCTGGTTCCCCTATCACCGAACTATCATTCGTTACAACCGGTGTTAGCTACTCAGAATAAGCTGATTTATGTGAACCCATAAATTACAGGTTCATCAATGCTGCTGTGCATATGAACATAGAGAGGTCAAAGAGAGGACTTGGTCAATCAACAATTAAATCGTGTCTGAATGAAGTGAAAAACTATTTCTCCATCAACATTCTCATCAAGGCATCATTATACATGAGATACATACTTGAGTTTAGTAAAATGCGCTTATTGGATCCATATGTTTAGATCTAGAATGATTCGTTGAGCAGCAGGCAAGAGATTGTTTGCTCAGTTTTTGTATCTGTTTTGAATGTGAACGTAGGCAACTTTGGGGCAAGCTTGACAGTTCCCGTTGGGCTAAGAAAACTAATATATAGCTGAAGCGCTCTGTGCAAGAGAGTATAAGTAATTGGTGTTTCATAATTATTCTAAATAGGAAGATTGTACAAACTATGGCACGAGGAATTAAGTTGTAAATGTCAGGTGGCATTTACATAAATTAACAATCATCTGAAAAATGAGCACAGTCACCAAAGAAGCCAAAGTGAACACATCCTCATGACAAATGCGTTGTGTCTGCTGTCCTTGACATATATTGAACGCATTTTCAACCAAAATGAACTCTGATTGGGATCGTATAGGTTTGTAGCACCTATTTCTTGCTTGACAGTGGAAACATATTGTTTAATAAGATTGATTGCTATTGCAAAACATAGCCTAGGCCAATTGTAGTGGAGAGGATGGAATGAATTGAATAAATTGCTTAGCAGTTGTAATACAGGGGCATTTCAGATTCACTACCCATTTTGTTAGCAACATTAAGGTGAACAATGATGCCATAACATTTGTATATGAATACTGATTTTCATTTTTTTATTCACAGCAAGCTAACCATGAGCTATACATCCATGTTAGCCAACTGTTGGTCTGAGTTGGCAGAGAATTTACTGAAAACACATCTGATAACATCAAAGTACTATTTCACAAATCATCTCATCCTCCTGACACTATTGTCACTGTACGCAGATGAAAAAGTATAATATTATTTTGTTCTCAGTGACAGAATTAAAAAAAAAAAGTCCAGGTACAGTTGAGTACATCAAATGCTCCACAAAGCTATTGATGGTTTTCGATATTGTTATTGAGGCTCATTTTGAAACACAGTATCTTCCATTCCCACAGGACACTGCTGTTACCAGAGAGAACAGTTTCACCATGGACATCTCACAATTGGCAGCCTTTCCAAACTCACCTAATTGGAAGTTGCCATGTGCCAAAGGGTAGCCCTAAATGGACTATTATTTGCGTATTGGGTCCTTATATATCTCCATTAGGCATAATGTCAAACATTAACTTGTCTGCTTGACGCTTATTCTATGTGGCCTTAGGATACAGATTGTTGCAAATTTGTATACCCGATGCATATTCAATCATTTCTTATATTTTTGTATGGAACATAGTGTAATATCATTGGGTTTAGGTCAAGATGTAATGAACACTTCATTATCGGATAATTCTTCTGATGTATGTGCGTGTTTTTGTGCGAGTGTGCCTGAGTGGGATGCGTCAGCGTGCTTCTCTGTTTTTTGTCTCTGAATTGTTGTGGTGCTGGAGTGGTGGATTGGTGTGTGTGTGTGTGTGTCTGGGTGTGTTGTGTCTTCATGTGCTTCTCTGTTGTACAGTGTGATGTTCTATAATTCCTTCATTTTCTGTCATTTATGTGGGTCTTTCATATGATAGCCAATGGTGCACACTAACTCCAGTTTCTATACCTGTGTTAACATAGCTGTTCTCAATATTAGGCTGGCATGCATGGATGTGCTGGCCTCCCCCAGCTCTGCTGCTCCTCACTGGCTTGCGGTGCTGCTGGGGGAGGGGGGAGGGCTGCAAAGGTAGAGGGACAAAGTTACTAGACCTGTTTCCTCATGGGTGTAGATAGAGTGACGTGCGCTTCATCTGTGACCCAGTCTGTATTCAGCATCCCGACTGCGTTCCGAGATCATCATTGATGATGGAGTTGTCGTTGTCACAGACGTATCATACCAAGCAGTCATCCTTGTCTGGTAGGAAAACTTGAGTTGTTGTCCTCCTCCAGCAGCAGACTTGTGGTGTTGTCCTCATTCTGTAAGCAAACCATTTGTTGTCATCCCCAAGTTTATTGAAGGGCATAATAATGATGACTCACCACTTGGTCATTTTTGTAGATCTGCTCTTAAGTTCACATTCAACTACCAAATGTGAATTCATGTTTGTTCACATTCTGATTATTAACAGATTTTGAGTACCGGGTTTGTTCACATACGGTTTATTATCTGGCTATCAGATCACATACAGATTGCGTTTGTCATACGGTTCATCAACTGAAGATTTGAATTATCAATAGGAATAGGAATTTGTGTTTGCTCACATACCGTTTATTAACTGCCAAGATTTTGTTGGACTATGCATTTGCGGATTTGCGTTTGTTCACACACGGTTTATCAACTGTTTGTTCACATACTGATTATTAACCATATTAGCGTTGACTACCTGGAACACTGAATTGTGAGTTTTAAGCTAATAATTGAGCAGGCCTACCTTGAAGGATTAGCAGGCATGGTGGCTTCTCGTCTCAAATCTAAGAAGGAGCTTGAAGATGAGAAGAGGAAGAATAAACAAGAGGCAGCTGCCCAGGACTCCATGGTTCCACTGGAAGAATGTGAGCTGGCACTGCTGGGGGGGAGGGGAAACCATTCTGCCAAGTTTGCTGGAGGGGGTAAGCATTCTGGACAGGTGGCTAATTCTGATGAGCTTAGCAATTCTCTGATTGTGATGAGAGCAAAAGTTACGAATTGCTTTACTTTAGGCATCCTTTTCAAGAAGGGATCCTTTCTAGAAGTCCTGGATGAGAAGAAAGATTTTTTCAAATCAAGGATTAAAGTAGTGGACTGGAATAAGTCTGAGGTTTCAGTTCTTTTTGCAGGCTTCAACAAGCGTTTTGACAGGGAGCTACAAATAAACTCCGAACTCGTGCTTCAGTTGCGCCCTCTCCCTTCCCTCTCCATGTGGAGGCTGGCCGCAGTTTCTTGGAAGAGGGATCTGATTGAAGCTCATTGGTGGAAGGATCTCCTGCCAGGAAAACAGGTGGGAGTGAGGAGTTGCACCGTGGGAGCTTGGTTGTATCAGTTGTGGGTTCTGTTATCAGGCAGGAGAGTCGGCAGGATGGTGGTGGTGGGGCTGGGGTGTGTTCTTCATGCCCGGGGCGGCCCTTGATCAGACAATTGCGTGCAATTCCTGTGACCAGCATTTCCATCCAATTTTGCTTGTGTCTGTGTATCCAAATCAGCTATCAGATGTCTGGTTAATGAGGATGCTGAGGCCTTGCAGTTTTGTTGCTGCAGCTGTCATGCAAAGGGAAATTCAGCATTGTAATCTGGAGATTTGTCCAGTAATCAGGTCCAGTTGTCAGTTGTAACCTGTTGATTAGTGAGCTTGCTTCTCAAGTTTGCAAGATTGAGGATGGTTTGAAGCTGGTGACGGCTGGTTGTGTGGCGTGTAACTATGTTAGCTTGTTGTGGTGTTATTGACGCCATAGAGGAGCAATTGCAGGTAAAGAACTCTAAGCTTAAGAACTCTGGTGAGGTAGGAATGGAAATCCAGGAAATTCAGGAGTAGGCCAAAAGAAAAGAGTTATCATTAGAGCGCTTAGAGGGAGCAGCCCTGCTTAGGTTATGGGATTGTTCCCAGATACTTGTGGATTTCTAAATTTAAACAATGTTGTCATGAGTAATACTCCGGTTTGTATAGAGCTAAAATTGCTGACCTGGATCATAGGAATGCTTTGCTTTTGTGGGGGCTGAGGCCGTGCGTTATTTAAACAAGATTGTCTGTATTCAGCCCCACTGACTTACCGGCTCCTCCCTCTGTGGTGTCTGGTTTGGAAAAGCAGACTGTTGATTTTTCCACCACAATGTTGGAGCCATTGTCTCACATGAGGGGGTTCCAGTAATCTTGAGCAATTTCAGTTGAATTCTCAATTAGAACCCCAATAATGATTATTACTAATTATTTATATTGCACTTCAGGTTTTATTAATTATCATTGTTCATTTCACTTATTTTCGGCGATAATTATTATATTAATTATTTATTCGATTTTCTTGATGGAAGGGGGCGTGGCCAGTTGGCTATATAGAGATGCACTTGTG
>SDVV010003477.1:602-21324 GCA_016164225.1 Gammarus roeselii | reverse complement strand
CCAGGAGTAAAGGAACGCTATCCTTAGGTTGCGGTATCAAGTAATTCGATCAATATGGCGGCCGCACAAGAAGGATGCGGTCCCTTTTGTTCAGGCATCCTCCATACTATGATCCTTTGTGTAGCCCCACGCAAACATCACTCTCCAAATCTGTTTTAAAATTATCGACACCTAGATCCGCTCACGATTTTTGCTAGGCAAAGAGTTTCATGAGTTACAATAAGTAAATGTATAGAAGTTTGATCAATTATTCATATTTTTTTATTAATGATCTAGACTTCGAAGTGTTGGAAGCTCATGAAAGTTAGTCATTAATCATATGTACAGTAACGCGTAAAGAAAGGTGATAAGATGTGAAGCTCCGTGCCTCAGATCAGAGCCGTCCCGCATGCTTGTTGGAGATAACTTGAAATGCAGAGCATACACAACCTCAGATTGACCGAATCATTGCACTACAGCGCCATCTACTCGATACCTATTGCCTCGAGATTTGCACTCTGGTCTCTGGACGCTGAATTGCTATCAATTTTAACCCAGCGAAAAAATGACCAATCAGGAAACTGTCTATGCTTGTCTAAGTTAGCAACCAATCCCTGCAGGAGCTGATATTATTAGATAATAGAGTGACCTGAATTTGCAGCACGATTAATTCATGTTCTTCCAGCGCCGAGAGTCAGGTGTGCAAGAGTTGAAGATTCCATCATAGGTAGACTTACTGACACAAGTAAAAGACTGCATCACCGTAATATATTCAAGTTTTTATTGATTGATGTTGGTTGTTGTATTGTATACTTCAAATTTAAATTGTTTATTGTTTTAGGGTTTGTTAATTATGAATTTGTCTTCACAACAGCTGAAGTATACGGTCCCTCTCCCTTCAGCGCTTGACTTCAACCATTGAAATTAGTGTGTATTTCCTCCCTTCCTCAATTGAAATGATCATCAAAGCTATTTACCTCAGAGTATCCTATGAGAATGCTTGCACTCCTTCTGTTGTGACAGCCGTGAATGCTGCACATCGCTCAAAGACGGAATGAGGTGTGCCTCGTGCCTGTGAATGAAGTGTTCGGTTAAATTTGCAGCCCTGTACATACCTTTTGTATATTTTGAAATGAAGATAACAGAGAAAAATATATTGTTAGATGGAAGATATATTTTTAGGAAAATGTTATTTGAATTGTAAAATACTCTAATCTTAACTAATGATTTATAGTTTGTTTTGTTGTTTTGTCTCTAGTGTTGTAATGTTTAATATGCGAATAATATAACTAAGCTTCAGCTGCGCCACTGAGTGTTCATGTGTTCACAGCCCGTAAGTGTACTTCCATATTGAGCAGTGTTGGCTGAGAAATAGGACGTGAACATATGATAACATACATAGGAATTTTTGTCCATGTGTTTAGGTTCCTTGTGACGAAGAGAAGAATACTGCTACCTTAACCCATTATGTGTCATAGGAGGTGGCAATTAGGGGCGGAGGGAGGGGACTAGGGATCCTTCCTCTGTAAATGCCTCTATCAAAGACGGCAAGACGAGCAGAGGTTGGGGGGGGGGGGGGGGGGGGGGGGGGGGGGGGGGAGGCTCAAGCCCCATCGAACACTATTGTTAGGGTCGTGAAATGTGCGTGGTTGCAGTCCGAATGAAGAAAAGAGGAGAGAGACTGGTGAGGTGAATGTGAAGAGGATGCTAAATGTGTTGGCGCAGAGTGGAACCAAGTTAAAAGGTAGAGGCGGATGCGAGTTTATTGTTGTAAGTGGAAAGAAATCGAGCGTGGAGTAAGGTTTGACACAAGAAGGTGAGGTGTTGTTACTCGCTGATCGGTTGGCTTGTTGCGTTTAGGAGTAGGAGGAAGTGTCCTCTAGATTGATGTGTGTGAAGGTTAAATTAGGTACAGTGAAATTGGCTTTTGTAAGTACTTATGCGCCAGGTAACAAGAGAAGTGAGGAGGAGAGGGACATTTGTGGATTAGTAAGAGTGTATTAGGTTTTGAAGGTCAAGACAACGAGGTGGCAATGAGGGACTTCAATATGAGTGTTGGAGATGGAGTGCATGGCGGAGTATGCGTTAGGAGGTATGACGTTCCTGGTAGAAATGACAGTGGCGAGAAGCTGATAGGTTTGTGCTCGGAGCGGCAGCTGGCGGAGGGAAACAGCTAGTTCAAGAAGCAAGATATCTACAAATACACATGGGTAAAGATGCCCATGGTGCAGTGGTGGATATAGCGCTGATGGGTTTGTGTCGATTTCGAAGAGATTGGTGGGTAGTTTTGCAGAGGTGGAAGGAAAACAGAAGAGCGTGAAGAGGAAGAGTGGTAGTGAAGGTGAATGAGCCGAATGTTTCAAGCAGAGCTTAAGAGATCCAGCATGCGTTGAATGAGAAATATGACAGTATGTAAGAGCAGGGCCTGGGGAATGTTGATAAAGAATGGAAGACGTACAGAGAAATGTGTATTGTAGGCGGGTGTTAAAAGGAGGGTTGCGAGTAGTGGAACGATGAGCCTAAACTGGCTTTGGCGCACAAGAGAAGAGCTTTTGAGGAGTGGTTACAAGCGTCACCGGAAGTTGCTTATGATAACTATAGAGATACGAGAAAAAGAGATGAAGTGTGTGATGATGAAAGCAGAGTAGAACGCTGATGATAGGTGGGGTAGAACCATCTTAAGATGATCTACACATTAAATACATTCGCTCACCGAGTTTGATTTACCTTAAACGAGATCAAAAAACGCTCCGTTGCTTTTTGATGTTTAAATTACTTGCCGTTTCTTGCGCTTTTTTGTTCGAATAAAAGTTCGTTTATTTAAGTACCTAAATATTACGTTGCCATGTCCAAGCATGTTATAACACTAGCTACCTATGTCCAAGCATGTTGAAGCATGTTATAACACCAGCTACCTATGTAATTAACCTGTTTACGTCTTTAGTGATTGTAAGTACTGGTCTGACTCCCTTGCTCATGTTTTCTGTCACGCTGTGTATCTATTTTAGTTCTCGTGTCCATGTATTCATAAGCATCTATCAAGTTAACTCAAATCCACGCAGGATTAGTGAAATTTTGAAAGCCTCACAGCTTCATTCTAGACGATGCTCGATACGAGTATTCCTTTCAATCAGACAATTTAGTTGGGGCTTAGCTAACTGATCCTTCCATACTTTGAGTATGCTTCTTTTCTCTCCGGTTACGAGACCTAGAGCTCGATCATGCTCTGCTTTACCTCTATCTTGCGTCCGTTGTGCTATTTAATCCTTCTCAAGGAGAAAAACGTGTTTGCGTGAGTGTCCATGAGTATATTGTTTTGCGTGCCTATGAGATTGGCTATGGTTTCATCATTGTTTGACGTGGGCATGAGGTTGAGCAGGGCTTCATTATTGTCTAGCGTGAGCATGAGGGTAGCCAGGGCTACATTATTGTCTGGCGTGCGTACGCGTGAGGGTTACCAGGGCTATAGTATTGTCAGACGTTAGCTTGAAAGAGACTTTAATCACTTCTACTTTTGTAACCGACTGTATTACAAGGTACACGTTGATTCCTTTGTTATTGTTATCACCGATTTCCTGGATTCGTGTCAGCAAAGTAATTTTTAAGTGGTCACGCCTCATTTTTGCCTCAACGGTCGTGGAAGAAATTCTCCTCACTCGGCCACTAATTAATGCGTGAATGATAGTGAGTATTAATCAAGTTATATCATACGTTTCATGGCAAGTGATCTTGTTGGATGTATTTCTAATATTACCTTGGTTGTTATCCGTCAAACTTTCTGTGTTGTGTATATATATATATATATAAATACATAAATATGTGTATTCTTCTAAGCGATGCTATAGAATTAGATAGGCTTTCTTACGATTCTCCTTCATGGCTGTAAATAATTTTCAAATGCTTTGCCAGAACTACTGATTTATGTGTGACCGAAAATTTTAGTACTATGGTATTTTTTTGCAGCGCAGTGCATGAATTATCTGTTGAAATTGGGAACCTTATTCTATAGGCTCTTGATGAATATAACTGTAATTTTTTGAACAAATAAAATCAAATGTAATTATGTCTTTAATGCTTTTGTGTCATGGACTTCCATTGAATCGAAAATCATAGTTCCAAATGAAGAAACATCAAAGGGGTGCAAGTGTTCCTCTAATAATTTAAAGTACTTCGTTTGTGTCTGAGTTTGGTAGAGTGTGTGAGAGGAGGAAGCTTCGAGTGAACGTGGGTAAAAGTTAAGTAATGAGATGCTCGAGGACTGTCGATGCGAGCAGAATTAGTGTCCTCCTAAATGGAGAGTTGTTGGAAGAAGTTCAGTGTTTTAAATATCTGGGCTCCCATGTGGAGAAGACTGAATTAATGGAAACTGAGGTGAAGTTGCGAGTGAAGGAGGGGTGTAAAGTGTTGGGTGCACTGAACAGCGTAATGAGCTGCAGGACGTTGTGGATGGAAGCAAAGAGGGGGCTGTATGAGGGTGTCGTTGTGCCAACTGTGCTGTACGGAGCTGAGACTTGGGGGGGGTGAGAGCAGAGGAGAGAAAAAGGTTGAATGTTTTCGAGATGAAATGTTTGAGGAGCATGGCTGGAGTGTCGCTGAGAGACAGGTTCACTAACGATGTGGTTCGCATCAGAACGGGGATGGTGAAGAAGTTGGAGGACAGAGTTGATTCGCGTGTTCAGAGATGGTTCTGGCACATGGTGAGGATGGATGAAGGGAGATTAGTGAAAATGGTGTTGAAGTCAGAGGCGAGTGGACGTAGGCCTAGAGGGAGACCGAAGTTTGGGTGGATGGATGGTGTGAAGCAGGAGTTAAGAAGGAGAGACGTGAGTGTGGAGGTAGCGAGAGAGCGTGCACTGGATAGGCATGAGTGGAGAATGATAGTGAACGGATGAGTTTTGACGCTGCCCTGATGTGCTTTCCCGCCCTAGGCATGTCGTTGAAAGACGGAGTGATCGTGAGCTGGGGGCGTGGTCATCATGACGCTGCAGGGATAAACCAGTCACGCTGTCGGGCCCTGCTGCCGACACTGACCTCAAACTGCACTCATTACCCGGAAGGCGTGTTGCGGGGTCCCCGGCCGGACCCTTTTGGGCAACAGAGCTAAGGTGTGCGAGTGTGAGTGTATGAGAGTGTGAGGTGCGCCTTGCCGTCGGTCATCCTCCTTGCTGATGAATTTCAGCCTAGTGTCTGTATCTGTATCTACTTCGTTTGTGGTAATTATGGTTTGTCTCCGTAATTTAAAAAAAATCCTGCGTTCTAAGCCATCTACTCCGAGCTGTTCCAAACACACAGATAGGTACAATGCTATTGTTTTGAACTGTATTCACTTCTATGTCCGTCTGCGTGCAGTAAACACTTTTATCGTACATGTTCGTCTGATGGTTATTGTATTTTTGCAATAAGTTCATTTCAAGTCACACTAGGACATTAGCACTTACCTGTTCAACGTGCACGTCAGCAACGTTGTGACGGACGTTGTTGGATGTACTTAGCACAGCTTTTTTTAATTTACTTTGCATTTAACTCTGTACAACAAGTAGCGTCTGATTTGCAATTCCTGTATGATTTCTTCGTTTGCATTAACCCTACTGGTACTCATAGGGCTGAGAAAATTGAATAATCCGTGTCGATCAATATATATTGAGTTACCAGGCGAACTCAACCAAACATGGCGGCCTATCTATACCGCCAGATGGTTTACGCTTCCGTGTTTAAACGTTGGCTGTATTCACCTTAGTATTGTCTAATAAAGATGCTATTACACTTCCAGTAGGATGAAAAGTAACGGAGAGAGTATTCATTACACGCAAAAACATTTTATTTGGAAAAATTTAGGTAGAAAAGTTTACATGTTGTTGACTATGAAATTAATTGGTTTTCCATTATGCGACTATTTCTGCTTGACGCAGAACTTTTTTCCAACATCAAGACAGCAATTACTAGTTCATCATTTTGAACATTTTGAAGAATCTGCATTGGAGAATGCTTTGCATTCACCAATGCATATTTTTGAAGAGCTGCTCTTGTACTCTCCTTACCTCTTAAACAACGTTCAATACAGCCAAAACATACTGCGCTGCTGATATTTTGTAAATAATACATTATTTCAGGGTGCAGGATACGATTGGTAGGTGCAACATATACCAATTGTCATTTCAATCGCTTTTTCTTCATCAGGGTTTGAGACTTGAGTTCACTTTCTAGTTATATGCATCTTGGTCTCGATTGTTCGACACAGAGGCTATTCGGTGCAGGAAAAAAAATTAACAAGCTTGAGGAGTTTTTTATTTCACCAATTTGTATGAGAGGATCGTTGTCGCAACTGCGCTCTACGGAGCTGAGGCTTAGGGGGTGGGAGAAAGAGGTTGAATTGTTTCGAGATGAAATGTT
Organism: Gammarus roeselii; assembly: GCA_016164225.1. Classification (NCBI taxonomy): domain Eukaryota; kingdom Metazoa; phylum Arthropoda; class Malacostraca; order Amphipoda; family Gammaridae; genus Gammarus; species Gammarus roeselii. The sequence goes on along the minus strand of SDVV010003477.1, from coordinate 14,955 downwards.
TGAGGAGCATGGCGGGAGTGACGCTGAGGGACAGGATCTATAACGACGTTATTCGAATTAGAACTGGGTCGGTGAAGAAGTTAGAGAGCAGAGTAGATTCACGTGTTTTGAGATGGTTCGGGCACATGGTGAGGATGGAACATGTGAGGTTGGTGGAAGGGAGATGAAGGAGGATGTGAGTGGACGAAGGCCTAGAGGTAGACCGAAATTTGGATGGATGGATGGCGTGAAGCAAGCTTTAGGGACAAGACATAAGTGTGAAGGTTGCAAGAGAGCGTACAATGGATAGACGTGAGTTGAGTATGGTTGTGAATGGATGAGTTTTGACGCTTCCCTTATGTTCTTGCCTCCGCCCCTTGGCGTCGCGTCGAGAAACGGGATGGTCGTGTACCAGTCACCATGAAGCGACAGCTGTGAAAAGGTCTTACTGTCGGGGCCTGCTACTGACACTGACTTTGGACCGCACTCCTGACCCAGAGTGTGTGCTTCGGGGTCTTCTTGTTGGACCCTTTAGCGAAGAAAGGCTAAGTTTGTTTGTGTGTGAGTGTATGGGAGGAGTGTAAGGTGCGCATTTCCGTCAGCCACCCCCTTCCTGGGGGATTCCGCCTAGTGTCAGTATTTGCGAATCGTAACTAATGTGTGACAACTATTCTCGGGACGGTGATAAGGTTCATTTATACAAGGGTTTGATAAAAATTAGTGTAATTGGCAAGGAAAATCGGAACGTACATTTTCGTGACTAAGTGCGAAATAAAATCTTCCAAATTAATTCGATTTCAACTTTTGTATTAAGAAAGTGCAAACCAACGAAACTTCCATCAATTATTACACAGCTAAACCCATATTGCTTTGAAATTTTACTGGAACGACTATGCATTAACAAAGTCATTCACTACACCAAGACGCTGAGAATTTGTTTACGACATAATATTTATTCAGTTACAATGGCAGGTTGATAACATTACAGAAATATCCCCAAGCACACATGATACCTACTGAAGCTTGTATTGTGAGCTCGTCAGTCGACTTGGACCCGCTCGCAAGGCAGTAGCACTGGAAATACTAAAATATATTACTTGTAATATTTCCTTTGCCGTGATACCACTTTTCATTTCATTTAGAAGCTATTTTGAGGTATAATACGGTGATATTTCTCATCCATTCGTAAGAGCCATAGTGTTAGCATAGCGCTCTTGTTTTTTATCCGAATAAATCTTAATGAAACATTACAGAGATGTATTTACGAGATAATCTTGATAACATTCGTCGAAAGTAGTTTTCATCAGGTTTAGACTTTTGTGTCTTTCAATCTTAATCAGGAATTTCAAAACTTTAAAGTTTCTCGACTATCTCCGAGTTTTTAGATTTTGACTAAACATGGCTGCTCGGCCTCAGTTGTCGTCTGGATACAAAATGGCCGGAGCCAGCTGAACCCTCCTCCCTTCCCTTACCTGTGCCTCTACAGAGCCACAGATGGGATCTACAATTGAGTAAACGTACTGAATATGCTGTTTCAGTGTGCCCTGTCTTGTCGCCTAAGGACATAATTTGTCAACAGACATCACTTGTCTAAGGACATAAAATATCGTAGGACATTAATTGTCAAAGGAAATTAGTTCTCGACAGACATCACTTGTCGAAGGACTAAAATGTTGAAGGACACTAATTGTTGAAGGACATTAATTTTCGAAAGACATTAATTGTCGAAGGGCATTATTTGTTGAAGGACATTATTTGTCGAAGGACACTAATTGTCTAAAGATATGATTTAGCAAAGGACAGCTATTTTACGGATGACATCAATTGTCAAATGATATTAATTGTCGAAGGGCATTATTTGTCGAAGGACAGTAATTGTCGAAGGATATTAATGGTTAAGACATTAATTGTCGGAAGACGTCATTTGTTGAAGAACATAAAAGTACCATATCGAGAAATAATGAAATACGTTCTGTTTTTCTTTCTGCAAGCGCTCTGATCTGTCTTACGATCATTACATCCGGCTTATACTTCTCTCTCTATTGTTTCAGAAACGATTTCGAGAGTTCTCTCCGCATCGGGCGAGCGTTCACGAGCCACAGGACTGCTCCTGAAACCCAAGGACCCATCGAATTCTCGAACCACTTGCTACCAATGTGCCTATCCTTGGCTGTAACGAAACGTTCGATTGAAGATGATTGAAGGTGGCAGAGGATAGTGATAGTGAAGGAGGGTCAAGACAAATAAAAGGAGACCAGAATAACATCGAGGCTATTTATGAAATTCATTGCATGGATAATGACAAGTCTTTGACAGTTTCGATGCTTTATTTAGCCACTCATTAAACAATTACGTGATAATTAGGACCTAATTATTCACAAATGAAAATATCCGGGCTTCCCACACAACACTGCACAGGTTCTACACAATCGCCGGAAAACTCGACCAGTTATATCGAGATAAAGGGGTGCCGGCCTGACGGAATTCCTACACATCTCTAGACCTACGTGGCACCGTTCGGAACTAATTAACACAGTTATGAGCTCGCTACGCAATACCGAAGGTACGCACACCGCCGCCACACAAGGTCTCAAGGATCCCCTATGATGAACCTAGAGAATCACGTCTTCCCACCGGCCTTAGTTGAAAATTATGTCCCACGGCCTTACTTGCAGCGGTTGTCCCACGCACGGTCTTAATTGAAGATATTGTCTCCACGGTCTTCGTAAAGCTGATGTTCCTATGACCTGCTAGAAGATGATGTCTCACTGTCTTAATTGAAGATAACATCTCCACGTCCTTTGTGAAGCTGATGTTCCCACGGCTTCACTTGAAGAGGAGGTCCCTCGGTCTTAGTTGAAGACAATATCTCCACGGCTTTACTTGAAGATGATGTCCCACTGTCTCAATTGAAGGGGTGTCTCCACAGTCTTAATGGAAACGGATTTCGACCCAGGCTTAATTGAAGATGATGTCCCACGGTCTCAATTGAAAGGGCGTCTTCTCCGTCTTAATGGGAGCGAATGTCGCCTCGGCCTTGCTCAAAGAAGATGTTCCACGGTCTAAATTGAAGGGACGGCCCCGCACCATGCCTTTTGTGTGTTCGTAACACGGGTGGAGTGCCACCTCCCACCCTTAGGCCAGGCGGACCCTGAGCGCCTCGACCATCCCGCGACGTAATCGCCGTTGTTGTCCTGGCTGTGGTTCTCTGCTGACTGACTGGTGCCTGCAGGGAGGGTTTTGCCTAAACCAACCGGGCGAACATGAAAGTAAGCCGTTGGGCCGGGCCAAGGCCACGAAAGTGAGGGTAGCTTCAAACTGATATAATGTGTTTTCCAACTCGGACATATCTGCATCCTACAATCAAAATACATCACGTATAGACTTGAAACTAGTTACCAATCTAGATATCACCACAGCAGAGTCGTTCCGTGCAACGACAACCATCCTACACCTACAGTAAACAAGATATAGGTGAAATAAGGAAAGAACATGAGGCATGCTAGCGCCGCGCTTCCAGCCAATACGAATATATACAGAAGTATTTTTGTCTTCCGCGTGGAGAAAAGTATCAGATGATAGCCTGTTATTAGTACTGCGACCAGTGTTAGATTTACGCGAAAAGAATATTACATCACCTTTCAATTACACGAAAAGTATGAATGAAGAGCCCTATACTATGAGGCAATCGTGGGGCTTGTGAGCAAGGCGAAAGGCCATTAATCAACCTGCCAAGTGCCCTCCTCGAGGGGTAGGGGGTGTAAACACACACCATATAGCGATGGCCGGGACTGAAGAAATCCGCATCGAAACATTGAAATAGAGGCAAGCTAAATTACAAAACAGTGTAGAAACTTGAAATTTCATCAATTAAATTACACTGTCACACGAAGACCCCAGGCAGTGTGGCCTTCGAGGCTTTCCTAAACAGATATCGGGCAATGAGACGGAGATACACAAGTGACGTCACATCGGGCAAAAGATCATTTTGCACCGTGGCTCAAGCCATCTCACAATTCCAGGTCCGCATTGCACCCCACCGCACTACTCAGTAAATAGAAAGGAGAAGAAGGCAAAGGAGGACAGTAAGACAGAAGACGGCACAGGTCGTCTTCCCTCCCTAACGTCCAGGGGCAATAGCAGCAATAGCCCTGGTCACACGAGCAGCTCCCCCTCGCAGTTCTCTAGCCCGAACGTGCCGGCCCCATCCTCAGTTTCCGGTTTATAGATGCTCGACTGAGGCACGCCAGCCTCGGTAATCTCTGAACGCACTTCCTCGTACAGGAGGACAGCACACTGGATATACTACCACCCAACCAGGAGGGGTTTCACTCGCAGCGGGAATATACCCTTGGGGATCTGGGTCTGCTGTCAGTGTCCATGCGGACCGCATCGGACGATAGAGCCGCAAAGTCATTCAAGACACTCCTCCTCCCTCTACATTTCGGAGTCCTCTATCACCAATACAAACATAACTGAGTTACCTCATGCATCCGCCCCGGCTGCCAGCGGACCCGCACTGCCCCCGATGTGAACCACTCGTCACTCATCCAGCCCCGCCACCTACCGAAGACGCCCCGACACCTGCACCCCTTAGCTCATCCATGGCCACGAAACTTGACAGGGCGCTCTTGGCGCTCGGCTCTCTAGAAGACAGATTTGAGGCTTGACTCAAGTCCCTTTCCAGCGATATGGAAGCCAGGTTCCAAGATCTGTAAGGACGGGATCAAACATGAGAAGGCAATGAAGAGTACGAGGAGGGACCCTATCACAATAAGGGCGAGGAAGAGGAGGACGGAGGGGCAGATTTTGACCCCCCATTCTCCCACCACTCGTCGCGCACGACAACTCGCTCGCCTCGTTCAGACTCACCGTGCACACCCTTAACGGAGGCTGACAGACCGCGTTCACGGCACCAGGCCGCTCCAGTACCCTCACAAGCCCTCGTTTCTGGACGATGCCCAGGGACACTCCAGTGGAGCTCCCCAATGATAAAGCCTAGCCTCTCACTCCTCCCCCTCCCTCGAAGGAGAGGTGGTATGTACCTCCTCTAAGCGCGACATACACAGAGGGGCTTGTGAGCTGAGACTAGGAGGTCTACACCTCGGAGCCGCCCAACAACTTTATCAAGGTTAAAGAGAGAGGCCCCAACTTCATTTTTTCCCCGGTGGACTTGACAAGCACCTCTGTTCAGCTACTCATCCGGATGTCTATCCCTTTTCTGCCGCCAGTGGCTTCTAAGAAGCTCCCTCTCCAGCTTATTAAGAGTGACTTTGCGGTCAAGCAACTCACCAATCGGGGGGTGACCATCAAAAGGGACGACGTATTCCAAATGCACTACCCAAACTCCTCGCCCAAATCAATGACGCCCTACCCACCAGTTCGACACTAAAGGACCTCGACGCTTGGTCGAGGTCCTGCCCAACAGTCAGGTCCCTGATGGAATTCACGAATGCCCCAATCCTCTCCCCAAAGGCTCACCCCGAGGTCACAAAGGGTAAGATCGCTTTCCCTGTCCATCACATTTCTACAGAAGTACGGGCCAAGGATTTCCTACTCCGCACTCAGGCTGCTCAGAATCTGCGCGGCTACATCCTCAGCACATCACTGACAAGGATTCTGCGCGCATTTGGAAACCCGTCCTGACAGATGGCACGTGAGTTACCCCACGGTCACTGCATTGTCTGTCGGAGCTCTCCACAGGCTCCATTCACAAACTATTTCGGACTCCCTGATCGAAGCAGCTCCGTGGAGATACAAGATTTGACTTCAGACACTGGACAAGCTGGCTCTGGAATCCTTTCGGACAGCCTTCCTAGCAGGGTCAGTATTTGAACCTCAACTATTCACCGTCGAGGCGATCCTTCAGACTCTTCAGGCGCTAATTAGCTTTCCGTAGCAAGACAGAGGTCCTCTCCTTAATGGGCTCCTCCACTTCGGGTTTCGTAGCCCCTGCACCACCAGTGACTTGAAAACCTCCGCAACATCAGAAAGATATCGCACAGAATTCCCCCCGTGGCCGAGGCGGGATTGCAAGGAGCTCCTTTCGTGGTCGGCCAGCACCCTCCAGGGTTCGACCTACGTTCCAGGACGGCGCCAGGCAACCCCAAGGGAGGCGTGAGATCTCCGGTACCACACATACAAGATCAGAGCCCCACTTCTCCACTGCCTTGGGGGCCCGGGGACGCAACCAGTATGACCAAAGAGAGGGAGGTAGGGGAACCTCAGCAAACAGACGACCCTTCTCCTCCCGCGCGAAGCCCACAGGGGACTACGGACAGCGGGACCGTCCCCCCCCCCCCCTCCGCAAGATCTGACGCTCTACCGGCGACCCTCAGGAACCGCCTGACGCACTGGACCAAGGCCACGTCTTTGGTCAAACGCATCCTTTCCAAAGGCTTTTCCTGGAGGTGGACGCCACGAACCCCTCTGCTTGATTACAATGTCTTTCACCTACAATATGAGGACGTTCTCAAACCCATCGAATCGGACTTCCTGCGCAAAGGCATAGTCAAGGCGTTGTTCAGACAACCAGCTTTCGTATCTCGCATCTCTACGATCCCCAAGGCCTCGGGGGGGGGGGGGGTCGCCTGGTGATCGACCTCTCCAAACTCAACATATACATCCCTGTATCCACGTTCTGAATGTCAAACCCGCAACGAATACGAGCAGTGCTGAAGCCCCCTCTATGGTTCACCAAGTTGTGGAGATCAAGGACGACTTCCCACACATCCCAATTCATCCTAAGTTTCAAAAGTTTTTAGCCGTCCAACCGCGAGGCCAACTATACTTTCTCTCTTTCCCTCCTATTTGGCCTCAACCTGGTACCAAAAATCTTTACAATGGTCGCGAAGCTACCCCTTCGCTTACTCCACCAGCAAGGGATAGATGCGGCCTTCTACATCGACGACTGGCTGCTCTGGGCACCGACAACACATCAATGCCAGCGCCACACCCAGATGGCCTGTGACCTTCTCCTCGAGTTAGGATTCCACGTCCACCACGGGAAGTCTATTTTGTAACATACCCAGCAGATCGACTTACAGGAGGTGGCACTCAATAGAGAGGCAAGGTCCATCGCCCCGACCTCACTGCGCATCGACCGCTGCAGAGACATGGCCACGGAGATACTTTCCCGCGGAACCCTCTCTCTCCAACAGCATCAGAGTTTCCTCGGCCTAATAAATTTCCTCACACCTTACCTACGTCATGCTCACCACTTTGGCGAAGTCCTCAGCTGTCCAGGCCGAAGGAAGGAGCTCCACCAGCTACCTCAAAACAATTTCAGGGCCCGCCCGTTCCAAGGATTCCAAAGTGGGACACTCCAACGCATCATATGGGTGTGCGGTCGGATTCAATACGTACGCGGCCCAGGTGAGTGCTCTCGTAAGTCCCTTATAGATAGTCGTCTGAATGTATATTTTTCTGGCAGGAAGCGGTACAATTCTTGGAACACGCAAGTTAAGGATAACGCTGGGTTCTAATTATATTGAACAGCTTATTGAAAAAACGATCTGGGCGAGCGGACCAGTGCCCAGCTCCGACCATAGATTGGAGTGAGCACAGTAATCACATGCACTCAACATCCAACCCCATCGACTACGGCTAAACGTCGCGGTAGGGGGTCACTTGATAATACAATCTTCCCCAGCTATGGGGCCTTTGTTAAAAAAAAACACAACCTAATTATTATAGGACACACAGGTCACCACAACTCCTAACCTTGAAGTTTTTATACTGTTATCGCCTCTCGGTGCTTAGGTACGTCCACCAATATGACAAGAAGGCCCACTATGGGCAGACATTAAGTCCCATGATAGATCCGGATGCCAAACTTGCACATAAGTTTCAGGAACAGGAACCGTTCCTTTCCACCCATATTCAAGAGCTCTGGGCATAATGTGAGGCCAATCCCGAACCGGTCTTCTCGACCTAGTGGACTAAGACGAGGAACACGAGACTGCCTGCATCTCTCGAGCATTAATCCGTTTCGACGCGTGCGCCTCAATTCGACTATCTTAACTTCAGTGGACTTTTATCTGTTCCCTAAGATTCTCGATCCGACGAGGCTGGGGCAAGGTCACCTCTTCGGCCACGCGATCAAGATCCCTCGCAGCAGAGGAGAGTCTGCCTGCAGCGTTACCCTCAGGTATCTGTTCCCCCCAAAAGAACCCAGAAAACCCGAAAGACGACGAACTCAGGAGAGTCCCAACCAAGTCGATATTTTAATTAAGTAAACCAAGACCCTCCAGAATTAGGGAACTCATATTGAGGTCAACCGAATCATCCATGCGCTTCGAACCAGCAACTGCACTGACATCCCAAAAATCAACCGAGCTATCCATCACAATCCTGGAAGGAAGCTGTAGAGAACATGCAGTTCCAGGAACCGAGGATCCCAATCCGCCACCAACCAATTGTTGCTCACCTTCGATTAACGGTGGCTGATCAAGACTGACCGAGGAAGCCATTAGCTGTGGATCAAAACACCGCAAAGAAGTGGCAGCCTCAGCCAACCAGGGCTCAAATCTCTGTATATCCCAAACTGGAACCTCAGCCAACACTAATGCAGAGTCAGACCCCTGATCCAGATGACCGCACATGAAGCCAGATAACTCTCGAATCTCCTCATGATTCTACACCCGCGACCCATTACCGCGATCTTCACCCTTAACTGCCAGAACAGACCCCCGCCTGGCCAGCTCCTCGGCAAATCGGGCACCCCTAAAGCTTTCCTGCAGTCTAACCGTCCCGTCATCCCCAGAGAAGGAATAAACCAAATCCCAACTCTTGTGGGGAATCCAGCCGAATACTCCACGTCCCGGCGAACCCGCCGCCAGAGGGCTACCAATTAAAGAACCATCAACCTGCGGACCACCAACAGGGAAACCACACACAGTGGATGGCTCATCACTGTCTCCAACACCCAAATCACTCGTTTGTAGCAAGGATGGGCTGAGATGTAGTTGGGCGGTCAAAAATAAGGTCGCAACTGGCTATGATGAGCCTTAACATCCGCCTCTGTTACCTCATGCCTGAGTTGGCACGTGATTTCGCTCTGGTGGACCTGTTTTACACGGTAGGGTCCTTCGAAGCGCTCTGAGATTTATTGGTAGTCTCATCTCCTCTGCGGATGATTTTTTCTCAACACCAACTGGTCAAACTTGAAGGACCCAAATGAAGAGGGCCCTGCTTCCACTTCTCTGTGAAACATTGGGGTATGATCAGACCTGTGCTCTAAGGCAAAAATATACTCGCATGGGGACCGGCCCAGCGTTGAATGGTAGGAAGTATTATGAGTAAATACCGAGCGCGGAAGCACGTCATACCATCTTCCCTGCATCGATGTCTGAACACAGAGAAGCTCCAATAAAGTCCGGTTGGCTATCTCGATGAGACCGTTACTAGATGGTTTGTTCGGGGTGGTATACTGATAGACAATGGCATAAGCTTCAAGAACTTCATTGAATATGGCACCTCTGAATTCGGGTCCATTATCAGACAATAGTTTCAGAGACCCGTGTTGCATAAACTACAGAATCTGGTGCTCAAACACAGAAGCCACGGTATTAGATGTTTTATTCCTGATTGATACCGCAATTAACCATTTGGTATGATGGTCCATCACCACCAAACAACCAACAAACCCTCTCTAAGAAGGCAGAGCCAGTAAATCAACCGAAACCAACTCAAATGGACGAGTGGTCACTATCTTGTGCGTAGGAGGAGCTACCAGAGAGGCCACCTTAAATCTCTGACATGCGTTACAAGTCCTGGTGACATCCCTTGCAGCCTTGGAAAGACTAGGGTACCACACTATGTTCTTGACAGTTTCGATAAGTCTTGTACGGCCCAGATGTGCCAGGTGGTAATGCTCGACATGAACAAACTCCACCAGAAACCTAAAAGTCACGACATACGCTTCAGACCCTCCAGGCAATTTAAACAACAGTAAACCCTCAACAACAGCCAGAGAGTTGCGAAAACCGGCCAAATTGAGCCAAGGATTTCGGGCACGGGGAATTACAAGTTATTACTCTCCTCAGTGACTTTAATTGACCACACTGCTGCTGCAAGTTAAGGATCTCCCTCGTTGAAAACAAGGATGACAACTCAGTGATATTATCCTGGTTGTCCCGTTCTACAGTGAAGGTCAAATGCTGCCCAATTGAATCAACGCACACCTGCTTTATCATAACAGGCAGACTGGAACACAGTTCAGAGGCCATCAGAGATGCTGCCACAGCAAGCTGCCTGTTGAAAACTAGACGGATAGAGCAGCCGGGAATGTTTCGACCACATTGCGAATAATGACCCGAGCCATAGTCCAGTTTCATATCATGGGATGACATATAGTCTGCACCAAGAATCACACAGAACGGCATCATTGCATCTTCAACAACTACAAACCTCATCTGATATGGGCCCCGATGTGCTGCAACTGCCAAACTAACGGCCAAGATGACCACACCAAGAGCATTGTCTCGATGGCCTCCAACACCTGTCAAAACTATTTGTAGGCTACCGTCCAAAGGTAACCTCAGGGCAGCAGCCAGTCTGTGGGAAATACAACTCACCTGTGACCCCGTGTCTAGGAGTGCACAGCACCGTTGGTTCTTTACACTTACCATAACCTGCGTGTCGTGTGTGCGCCCATGCAGTGCGCACCATGGATCTCCAGGAACACAGCCAACTGCGGTGCACAATACACCTAGGTCCTCGTTAAAATCCCTCTCAGCATCAGATAGGCGCTCCTCCTTGCATTCTCCTCCCTCTTTCTTTAGGGGTTCATCAGGGGCCACTGCACTGAGGCACTTTAAACTACCCTGATAATTATAGATTGGCAGCTCACAAACCGGATTGATGTGGATTCCCGACAGACATTGAAGAAGCACGCATGGAACCTCTCATGCTTCACAGTGCCCGGGTGGCAAATAAACTACTGGTTTCTCCCTACCAAAGTGCACAAACACTGCACACCCGAACAACCGACCAAAATCAAAAATGACTTCTACCCTTGGAAGTTGACCAGGGAAAGACATCAACTTTATCTTCTTCCGCTCTTCCGCTACAATCGATTCAAACCCACTCCATAGAGCCCGGGTGATTTCAAGAGGTCAGCCACCAGCAGACCTCGGAGCTGCAGGGCAGACGGTTCTGGGTTCCTCGATAACCTACTCCTCTCCGAGAGAATATGTAGGCTTTCAAAGAGCGCATCGCCACCAACCCCCCCCCCATCTATACTGACAAACAGGCCAGGCGGCAACCTGTCAGGACTGAAGTCAGACTTCACTGCTTGATGGACATGCTCAGGCGAGTACAGCCGAGAGAGACAGTCAGCTGCAGCATTCTCACGGCCAGGGGTGTACCTGATTTCAAAGTTAAAATCCGCCAAATCTTCAAGGGTTCGAGCAGGACGGGAATCAACCAATTTCATGTTGTTGAGGTAAATTAATGGCTGATGGTCGGTATGAATTATAAACTCCATACCAATAAAAAAGAGCGAAAGGTTTTTACAGCCCATTGGAGTGCAAACAGCTCCTTTTCAATCGTAGAATATGTAAATTCGGACTTTGAAAACTAAGTGGAGGCATAAACAATCACCTTGACTTGATTGTCCTGCGTTTGGCACTAACAAGCGGCACTCCCACTAGCCGAGGCATCCACATAAAGCTCCAAAGGCTCTCGATCTGCACTATAGTCAGGAAATGCAAGACACACCTTCTTCCTGATTTCTATCTTTCAGTTGATGAAAGGCTTGGATCATCTCTTCGGTCCAAAAAATCTTCTTGGTACCCATTCCTCAAGTTTTCTCCGCAAAGGGTCTCTGGATTGTAGAAAAATTTAGAACAAACTTCCTCTGTAAATTTGGCAGCCCCTAGAACCCTCTTAGTTCTCTCACAGTATTTGGTCTGGGCATATCTTCCATCTTTTGTACATATGCGTACGACGATTTCCTCATGCCATCGGTGCCCACCATGTGCCCAAGGTATTCTACTTCTTTGACAAACCATTTGCATTTTTCCAATTTTATTTTTATACCATGTTCCCGCAGGGTGGCCAGAACCTTACCCACCAGGACCACATGCTCTTCAAATTAATGACTCATAATGAGTGAGTACATCGTCAATGTACACGATAACTTTGCTTCTAGGGAAGTTGAAGAGCACACACTGCATTCCCTTCTGGAACGCAGCAGGAGCGTTTTTCAAGCCAAAGCTCAACCACTTAAACTGTTAATGCTCATAAGGAGGGAAGAAGGCAGTGTAATCCCGGCTGCCTTCTGCTAGAGGCAATTGGTAATAGCCTCTAATGAGGTCGAGACTTGAAAAATATTTACCTGCATGTAGGCCGAATATAGCATCCGTCAGATTAGGCAGAGGAAATCGGTCAGGCCTAGTGACTGCATTCAACTTTCTATAGTCTATACATAAGGAAATTGTACCATCCTTCTTCTGCACTGGTACCACGGGTGAAAACCAGGCAGAACTACTTTGTTCGATAATGTCAGCCAACTGTAACTCATGACACTGACTTTCAATCTCCCGAGCAATGGGTTCTGGAAGTCGCCTCGGCTTCTGATAAATCGGGGTATCGTCCCACAATTCAATGTTGTGTTCCGTGGTCACAATTAACCCAATATCGGAGTCTCCGATACTAAATACACGTTCATGTTGCTTCGAAAGCTCAGTTACTCGCTCTTTCTGACCGATAGTTAGGTAAGCTGATTGACTAACCGAGTCGGCAACATCACTCAGAAAACCAACTCCTGACTCCGCCTAGGAAACCGAGCACACCTCCCCACTCAGGATGGAGGTCTCCGCCAAGACGACCGTGCACAATGTGTCAATTCGATCACCTATATTAACTCGCTCCCGATTGTTTAGTCCAGCCGAAAGCACACTGAACTGTTGGTGACCAACCAATCCAGACGTGAAATGAAGCATTGGCAGCGAAGGATCGCCCAGGAAAAAGAAAATCCCAGCCTCAAGTTGTCCAGATGCACCCGGCGCTGAACCAATAACACAAGGGCGACTCTCTACAAGGACGCGCGCAGTCTCGTTAACCGGGATGGTAACAGCCTCCACTGCATAGCAAGGGACTCTCCGATAAACCAACCGATACATGTCCCCTGTTGGACCAGTTGTCAAGCACTCAAGTACCCCTTTAGGTGTTATAAAGAATGAATATTGAATATATATAAATGAAGGGTGATTCACCCTTATTTTGGTTACTCAAAAATTTGATAATAAATGAGCTCAAGTAAGCAATAAGAATTCTGAAGTGGGCTTTCACTTTCAAGGCGCAGGAACACGATCTGACTCCAAGTTATGCTATCCTTTTCTATCCTACGGTTGGGTGAATGTTCAAGCACTAAAAACAGATAAGGACAATGACAGGCTCTGGTAATGAATTTTGGTATCTTTGAACCCTTTTACTTAACTCAGGGTTGTGATCCAAGGGTAATATAGAAGGGGAAAAGAAGAATATATAGGTTTGTAGAGGTCCTTGATTGACCCTACATTATTTTAAATAACACTAAACGCATTATACGTACAGCACAAGCACTATTACGATAAGCAATCGCATCTTTTGATCTCATGGTTGCATATCTCTGTGGATAACAACAACATTTCCGTTCAGCCAGTACAAACAGCTTCCAATCAAAATGGCAGTGCAACATATATTTATTAGCCAAATAAATTCGTATACCACGCACTAAAAGCCATGGAACATGAATCAGAGGAAATGAATGATTCAGAGAAATTTTCTGACAAATCTGGCAACAAGCGAAGCGCGCTAGGTTTCGAGACTCTTCCATTTGGCGCCACCCCACAACATAGTCACGGCAGACCAACAGACTTCAGTGCATATCAGTAGCACAACAAAAAGTCGTGATACCAAGTGTTTCTTGAGCGAGCAGCAAATGTGATAAGTTAAAAATCCTGGCCTTAAATGCTCTAGCATTCACTTAGTGCTACATATACAAAGGCTTCCCTGACAACCGACAACTACAGATACTTACTACATAGGACCTATATAAATGAAAATATATATTTTTATGTAATATAGACATTATAAATTAATGCCCTCTCCTAGTTCATGCCTTAGGCTAACTAAGGTAATTAATACTGTAAATAATTTGGATATCAAGTTTGACTTTATTTTTATTGTGTCAGCTGAAATTTTATTCAGATTTCAAGAAGTTATTTCATATCAGCTAATTTTAAATTACAGTGAGGCGTTACCACTTGACGGTAACGCCATTCTTTAATTTCAATGTTACCAGATTGAGCTACACCCTAGGTTATGATATTCCTTAAACAATGTTTAGTACATGCACCCAATCTGTCTGCCTGTATGAGGCAGGCAG
>SDVV010003476.1:0-21327 GCA_016164225.1 Gammarus roeselii | reverse complement strand
TATATCTATAAATATATGTATATATATATATATTTATATGTATGTATATTTATATCCCAAGTGTATGTGTACGTATTTAGTTGACCTCGATTGCATAAAGGACCGCTTGGCACACACGTGTAACTCCACCATACCTTTTTTAGCATAGTTCAATTAAGATCACACAAGAAGATCACACTATCATGACTAAGCAACATTAGGTCCTACGAATGGAGGAGATCACACAACATGAGTTCGTAAACTTGCTTCCAAGACCATAACCATAACCAACCAACCCCCACATGCATACAAATACGATCGCGTTTAGATGTAAAAATTCAAGCGCGTTCTCAACAATTAATCTTCAAACTGTATTTAGTAAGCGTTGGACTTGTTGTTGAATAATTATTGCTAGAGTTAGTCAGTAAATCTTCTCAGTATGGACGTAGGATTGACCAATCACATTATTATTTACATCAAACGCTGCGTCCCGTGTACCTCCAAGCAATCCATTATATCCAATGAAGTTGAGCCAAAGGGTGATCTTTCCTTAGAGCAATGTAGTCTTCTTAGCTCCTTCCTGCGATCCACCACCGACTGCTTCCCTTTAAGCGAGTCCCTTATCAAATATTTAGTTCCAGCTCTTGCTGCCTGAGGTGCTCAACATCGACTCCTAATGGACCTGGTACGGGACGTTAATTGGCCACTTGTTTGGTACCGTATGCTATGTACCGGGCACTGGGCGCTGCCGGTATAAGGTTATAAATACCGCTTCTCATGAACCTGTCATTGTACGCCGCATGGCTTTTAGTATGATTCAGCTTCTAATGGACCGGGCACTGGGCGCTACCGGTGCACAAATCAAGTACAGCAGCTGGATAACAATAAAAATCCTTCAGTCACGAGAAGACTCTTGTTATTCTGGTGTTTACTAAGTCTTAACTCCATGGTACAATTTTATCGATTCAAGTATTTGGTCATAGATTGTCGTATCCATACAAGGGTTCCTAGTTCAATGCAAATAAATAAGTACTACATTGCTGTTCCTGCAACAGCTGGAAAAAAATTCGGACAAGAATTTTTGTATGTGTTTTAGGTTACTTTTGCGATTACAGTCCGGATGCATCGACATTTGCTCTCGTTGAGAGGTGTTCTTCTTTTATTTGCGTTACATAACAAAAAATGCGTTCAAGTAACGAATTCAAAGACCTGGTTCTGGGCGCAACCGACCACGTGTTTGGTATCAGTTAAAATGAACCGGGCACCCGGTGCAGCCTGGCCTCAAGTTAGATTCGCTCATTATATTTCAGGTACTAGGAACTAGTGGGCCTCCAGTTAGGGACTGCTTCTAATTATTCGAGCGCTATGTGCTACCGGGGCTCAACTTAGGGACCGCTTCTAGTGGTTCAGGCACAGCGTCTAACGACTAAGGAACTGGGCGCTATCCGTGCCACAAGTTAGGTACCGCTTCTTCTGGATGGGACACAGGGCATTTCCAAGCCTTAAGTAAGGTACCTTCTTATGATTTAGGAGCAAAGCGATTCTCGGGAGTCAAGATTAGTACCGCTTCTAATAATTCAGGTACAATGCGCAGCAAAGCTTTCCGTTAGATACCGCTTCTAATGATTCACTTACTAGGAGCTACCGGGCATCAAATCCCCTAGTCTGGATTTCAATTTTATTCAGAACAAAGAATGTTCACAAATACAGAGGATAAAGAAGAGGCGTGGCGTGTAGTTTCGTAAATGAATAGTATGAGAAAAGAAGACTGAATACATTTGGTAATGGAGACGAAGTCGACGATGTTTGGATAGCCGTAAAAGTCAGAAAATACTAATCCTTTACTGTCGAAGCCATTTACAGACCACCCAAAGCCAGTGAACATTTTTTCAGACCTTTAGAATCTCTAATTCATACAGCAGCAAACCTGAAAAATAATATCCATGTCCTACGAGATTTCAATGACGACCAATTGAAACCCAATATATTACGCCCATCAATCAGAAGAATAAATCTCGAGCATCTCATCGAGACACCAACAGAGTCGCAAGAGACTGATGTTGCTCCCAGCGAGTTCACGAACAGTCTATCCTCTGGTCTTAGGGCTAGTGTCTGTCCCTCAGTGGCAGACCGCGAAGAAATAAGCTGGGTGATCACAGTGCGCAAGGAAAAGCGAAAATCATACATCCTAACATTCAAAACAAAGAAATATTACTCGAAAGATCAACTAAAACTAGAGCTATGGAACAGAGTACCACTGTTTGACAACATGCGTAAGATGGATGATATTTATGTCGAAGTCGACCTATTCCACAATTATTTTTTATGTCTCGAAACAGCGGTACCAATAGTATCAGGAAATTACCACGCCCTCCAATCAAGTGGGAAACTTCTGAGCTCAAGCAAATTAAAAAATCGACAGGCTGCACATAACGTTGACAATAATATCAACTTCACAACTTGGGTGATCAATTGCAAGAAACATGCAGACAGTCACGAGGCGAGGTTGTATTGCAGCGGACACGTAGAAAGTTTATGGCCAAAAGAGAAATAAACACCTCGCTGAACTAGACGGAGCAAAGAAATGCACCAAACAGACATGAAACATCCAGGGGAACATCGTGCCCCACAATCAAACGAAAAATATAGCAGTTACGGCCACCGAGACGATATGACTAGAACCTTCTACGATTTTTTCTCGAATGCTGGAAAATACATATACAATGAGATGATTGGCGAACGATTCAAGTCATCTCAGGTGTATATAAGACCTGGGAATGAAATCAGACGCACCACCGTCGCTTCTTAAATTCAGTCTCCGCTGGAAACATGGTCAACCATGCCAGCAAGCGGAGCAGAAACGGTCAATGCTCTTTATTCGCTCAAAAACACTAAGTCATATGTGCAAGATTGCATGAAGCTGTGGTACCTGAATGACTGATTGTCAATATTACTACCATACCTGCAGCTGCTCATCAACCCATCCATAGCAGCAAGCACCTTCCCTCAAACTTCCAACATCCCTCATTAGAGCGATCCAAAAACAAATGGAAAAGAATGATACCTAAAACCATTGAGTATCAGTAAATGCTTCTGTTTTCCACCGGAGTCCCAACGCGTAGTTAATGCAGACTCATCCGTAGGGCAATTGGAGTGGCAAAGTAGGTGCAGCGTAGATTACGAGTAGGTTCAACGCAGATTCCGGGTAGGTTCAACATAGGTTTCGAGTAGGTTTAATGTAGATACAGAGTAGGTTTATCGCAGATACAGAGTAGGTTTATCGCAGATACAGAGTAGGTTTGACGTAGATACAGAGTAGGTTTAACGTAGATACCGAGTAGGTTTAACCTAGATACCGAGTAGGTTTAACGTAGATACCGAGAAGGTTTAACGTAGATACCGAGTAGGTCACTGCACTGGTAATCATGTGGACTGTAATAACAAAATTTTCACTCAAGCATTTTGGGGTGGGAGTGAGGTGGCAGGTGTCTCGGGTACCAAAAGAGCCCAAAAACCCCGCGGGGTCCCAAAGTCCCCCACGTCCCCCAAGCTCCCCGTGTCCCCTCGTTTCAGCTAATCTCGGCTTATCTCGAATCATTTCGGCCTGTCTCGGCTCGTAGCGACCAACTCGACTCGCCTCAACATGTTTTGACTGATCTCGACGCACCTCGACCAGCCTCGACGAGACCCTCGTCCTCTACGCCAGTAATCCGCGGACTGTAAAATTTAATTGTTCTACTCAACCATTTCACATATATGCGTTTTAATGTGTATGGGTTTCATGACGTGGGGAAGGGGAAACAAGGGTCCCAGGGTTTAGAGGAGTCTCAAACGGGCCCTAAAGTTTCTCAAAGGGATCCCAAAGCGTCTCAAGGGTGTGCCAAAGGGCCCCGGAAGGATCAAAGTGGCTCCTCCCAAATCAAATCCTCCTGGTCTTCCAATTCTCCCGGGCTCCCAAAACCCCCGGGTCCCTCAAGTCCCACGGGTCCCTCGAGTACCCCCCTTCCCGGGTCACCTAGTCTCAGCCAGCCTCGGTTCCTCTCGACTCATCGGCTCGCCAGTCGACTCGTCTCCACTCGCCTCAACCTGCCTCGACTCGCCTCGTCCCCTCTCCGTTCAAGACTTTCACTCTCTAAGATCAACAGCAATATCAATTCACCTTGTAGCCATCAAAACTCCTAGCTGTGCTCGGACATTTATTAGACGCCCGGGAGAGTGCAAATTCTCCGACCGTAGGTTGGGCTTGATTAATTAACACACCGCATAGTCCACCTAGAGCCCCTGCGGGCGTCTAACGAAACATAATTCTATAACTAATCCAAAATTGATCACCATGAAAAAATGGTACGGAAAAATAATAGAGCCCACGAAATAAGAAATACTAAAATAAAGTGGTAATATTTTATAAAATGAATAATCATCCATCCACTCCAACTAAAATCATTGACCTATGAGTCTCCTACCTGTAATTTTCGAAGTGGGGAATAGAATTACTTCTCAACTCTTGGATCACCTGAAGGATAAAAAGCCTCATTAACGACAAGCAGTATGCACAGAAGCGTAGGATACCTACTGAAGACGCGCTGATCAAGTTCTTCGAACTCTTATACAAAGCAATTGATCAAAACTCTCAATCACTATTCGTTCTGTTGGACTTCTTTAAAAGAATTTGCCAGCGTGCACCACGACACCTTAATAAAAAAAACTCGCAACGAAACATTCAAAGCTTCTGGTTTGATAGCTTCCTGAGTATGATAGAAATTATCTCGCATCCAAGACATGTAAATTTTAGTTCCCTATAGGGATCGATACACTGACCTGACCGTTTCCTCCTGTTAGTAAACGACATCAGTTGTGGAAGACCTGTTGACAAAGAAAAAAATAAAATATATCCCGATGATGTTCAATTGCTGTTCATTCAACCGACAAATAAAATAGAATTGTTTGAGGCGATGGAGAGATTGCGTTGACTCTCATCCATAACTGGTCTGGATGAGAGTCAACGGGCTTTAAGATAATGCAGATAAACGAAGTACATTATTCTGGGATCAAAATCAAATAAAACTAGAGTACCCGATCATTTCTTTGGTGATTTTTCGGGCTTAAATTTGATTTGAGTTTCATTTCCACCGGAGCCTCAACGTCAGTCATAATAGGCTCCCCCGTATAGGGCGCGTTCGGACTTGAAATCCCTCTGTGTAAATGTGGAAAGTCTGGGAGTTTAGCTTGATCCTATATGACATTCAAACACCATGTGGAAAAACTTTGCTCATATTTGAATAGGACACTTGTGTTTCTCAATCGTGTCAATAAAGTAACTCCATTTAAATCAAGGCTTTTTGTAATCAAGGCTTTTTGTAATCAGAGCACTAATCTTCTCGCATTGAAATTACTGCCCAACCAAATAAGGGAAGTGTAAGAAATGTTGTTCCATGATTTGAAATGCTGCCTGAATTTCACTACAAAAATAGCTCACGACGGCAATCGTATGAAGAGTGATCAAGTGACACCCTGCAGTGCCTACTTGGCTGGGTGACTGGATTTTCATGAGGTTATACGAGCTTACAAAATCCTGAACAAGCTTCCATGTCCACACGAAGTTGGTATTCTCACATCGTAGATTTGATTTGATATGAGCCTCATTTTCACCGGAGCCTCAACGTGAGTCATAATAGGCCCTCCCGTAGGGAGCGATAGTCATTGATTCAGGTACGTTCGCACGGCCTCGCGTGCAAAAAGATTAGTCTTGTCAAAGTGAAATCAATATAATATCTCAATTGTGGCATATTCGCGTACTAGCGCGTACAAGAAAGTAAAGGGTGTACGCGTATCTACGTGAATGTATTATCTCAGTGCTTAATGGAGTGGAGGGACCTCCTCACTTGTACAGGTATTAAGGGTTTAAACAGCTGTGTAGAGTCCGGTATGTTTTAAGAAAGCGATAAGCTTTTTCCGGTAGGTTGGGTCCGTGAGTAGGCTTTGTAGGTTACACGGGGGATTTAGGAATGCTCGTCGGGCTGCCGCGAGTGCGTTGCAATCCATCAGTAAGTGTTTCACGCTGATAGCCACTTGGTGGCAACAGGGGAAAGGTGGCGCGCTTGGTCCTGTGTCGACCTCCATCGGGTGGTTGTGAGTTAACCACGTGTGTCCCGTGCACAAGCGGTTAATGAACACTTGGTCTTTTCTGTTGTGGAATTTTGTTTCCCATTCTCCGACTGAGGGTTTGACTGAAAACATTTTTTGTCCACTCTGTTGCCACATTTCATCCCATCGGTATGTTATATGAGAGTTGGTGATAGGGAACCAGTCTCGGTAATGTAATGCAAAAAAATATTCGTGGTGAGTAGATGCCAGTTTAGCAAGCGAGTCCGCAAGTTCGTTTCCTCTTATTCCCGCGTGTCCGGGTATCCAGCAGAATTCAACTGCCTGACCCGTCTCTGACATCAAAAAGAGATCGTGCTGCATTTTACGTAGAACGCGATGTTTAGTGCAGTGTTTTACGCTGGGTGAAGACACTCAGACTGTCTGATAATACGACGTATTTGGGGAAGCGATCTATTTTTGCAATAGAGATGGCTAGTTCGAGTGCGTGGAGCTCCGCAGAAAACACGGAGGCCTCTTGTGGGAGGGTGGCCGAGAGTGTGATGTCCCCGCACACATCAGCGGCTCCCACTCCGTCCGCGGTTTTGAGGCCGTCAGTGTATATATGACAGTGCTCGAAATATTTTTCCTCAAGTAGTCTTAGGAATTCCTGCCGCTAAGCGTTGGTTGGAGTAGTTGCTTTAGGGTACAATTACAGGTCTAGGTTGACCGGTGGTGGGTTGACCATCCATGTTGGTGTGTTAATTTAAAAGAATCGGTAGAAGAACGAAGGCTTAATAGCTTTACAATTGATGTTATGCGAGGTTAGCAGGTTGCCCACACGCAGGGAAAACGGTGGGCATATATTCTTTATAGCCGCGAAAAGGCGCTTATAGGATATGTTGATGTGGCCGATTGCCGGGTTGTTGATTAAACTTCTAGTCTTAAAATAGTATTGTAGCAAAAGTTTGTCTTGCCGGAGCGGAAGTAGAAATTCGTTAGCGGGCACGTTAAGGGATTCGATTGGGGTGGAACAGAACGCGCCGGCTGTGATATGCAAAACATTGTTTGCGATGGTCGAGAGTAGTTAAGGCTGCTGAACCGTAGACAACGGCTCCTTAGTCCAAGCGCGATCGTATTATTGTTTAGTTTCCGGTGTCCATATCGGCAACGAACTTCAGGGATGTAACCGATTGGATAAGTCCCGACGACCTTTTGCAGCGAATTGTCAGGGCTGCAATATGGAGTCGCAACGTGAGTTTAGGGCCCCACACGAGACCCAGGATTTTTATATTTTCTTCCTATTCTAGCGAGGTGTTGTGCAGCGTTAGGGCTGGTTTCATGTGTAAACCGGGGCACAAGGGTGAAGTGCATGCTTTTAGTTTTTGAGGGCGAGAATCTGGATCCGTTTAGGAAGCCCAGTTCCCGATTAGGTTTAGGCATTTCTGGAGTTCATGTTGAACTGTTATGAGGCTGAGGTGTCTGTAGCTTAGTTGTAGGTCGTCCACGTATAGTGAGGAGAGCTGTCTTCAGTCTCGCAAAAGAATATCTGCTAACTGATCGATTTTGAGGATAAAAGGGGTGACACTGAGGACGCTTCTCTGGGGGACGCCCATTTCATGTGGATATATCGGAGACCGAGTGTTGCCGACCTTTACCCTGAAGGTAAGGTTTTGTAAAAATTGGTGGATGAAACGAGGGAGACCTCTCATGAAGGAACCAGGGGGTTCCACCGTTACGGTGGAGATCCTTCATGATCCCGTATTATTACGTAGTGTCGTATGCTTTTTCAACGTCGAAAAACATGGAGACCACATGTTTTCTTCGGACGAAGGCCTGTCTAATGTCTGATTCTAATCGTACAAGGTGGTCCGTTGTGGAGTGGAGCTTACGGCCACCGCACTGGATGTTGTTAAGGCCTGCATGCATTTCAAGGTAGTCGACCAGGCGTGAGCTTATTCTTTCCATAGTCTTACATAGGACGCTAGTACGGGCAATGGGACGATAGTTATGTGGGTCGCTGGGATATTTTCCGGGTTTGGGTATCGGGATAATTACGGATACCCGCTATTGGTTGGGAAAGAATGAATTTAAATATATCGTGTTGAACACATTAAGTAGGTGCTGGAGAGCGTTGTCAGGAAGGTGTTTGATCATGTTTATGTGCACTCGGTCTGGCCCGGGTGAGGTTTCACGAGTGTGGTCAATTGCATTATGTAGTTCATGGATGGAGAAAGGTTTGTTGTAGAATTCTTCATTTGCGGAAGTGAAGTCGATATGCTCACTTTCTCTTAGGATATTTTCCCGTTGGAAAGAAGCCGTATAATTTGTTGATCGTGATATTTAGCTGAAAGTCTGCGCTAGTTTGTCCGCGATGTCCGCGTATGAAGAAATGACAGTGTCTGCGTCCGACAATATGTGGATAGTTCGCTCTGGGCGACTTTGTATAAGTCTGATTTTTCCCCCGAACTTAGGTATGAGGGGCGTTTCGATCGATTGTATGAACTAATTGGGTCCAGCTTTATCGCTTCTTCTCCGTGCTAAGTTTGCGGAACACTGCAATTTCGCTTTTCCAGGCTACTCGGTTCCTGCAAGAACGTGCGGCGGAAGGCCTCGCACATCCTGTCACGCCGATCCTTTTCTTCTCGTACCTCCAGCCACCACCAAAGTTTTGTGGACAAAGGTTGAGGGTAAATATTGGGGAATGCATGCGGTAGTTGCACTTTGAAATTTTTCGTATAGATGTATGATAAGGCTGTGCTCTGAAATGTCTACGGGAAAGCTTTCCTCATCGTCCCATGCGACAAGTGTCGAGTATTCCTCCCAGCTGGCTTTCCGGTAGTTGAATCAAAGTTCTTGTGCGTCAGGATTGTTTGGTCGGTTAGTAAGGAGCGATATGATCACTGGGTTGTGATCACTGTCATGTGTTGAAGGCAGGACTCCCCAAACGAGTTGGGGAGCTAAAGTAGGGGAACAGATTGATAAATCGATAGCGGTTTTACTTTCGAGGGTGATCCGTGTGGGTTTTCCGTAGTTGAGAAGGACCAGATTGTGGGTGTCTATGGTGTTGGCCATTATCGCTTTCTGGGGTGTGTTCTCACGCATCCCCTCACTTCGTGGTAGCTGTTAAAGTCTCCAAGGAGGAGTACGGAATGATTCAGCTGGTTAAGCAGATCGGTCATTAGTGCCTCCGTGAGATCGTGGTTCCGTGGTGAATCCTGAGGGTGGCGGTCTCTGAGTTAGATCTCTTAGAGGCCAATCACCGAAGGTTTATGGGTGGCGATTAAGGGTAGTAATTAGTTTTTTTTCCGAGTCCCTGGCAGTTCCACTAGAGTTTTTGGTGTTTCTTTTGAAGGCTGTTCGCACTCTGACCTTGATGATGTAAGTGGTCGCGTGATTTGCTGGAGCTTTTCTGGTGCTCGCGTATTTGAGTTTGCCCACGGGTTCCGGGCTGGAAGTGTTCACGGGAGTGTCTGCCTTCGGTGGAAGGTGGTCTGCTGAGGTTGCTGCAGGTCGCGGTTGCGAGTTGCGAGTTCTCTTGTGGGAAGACGAGGGTGTGTGCTCTTTGTGTTTGATTTGTGAGAGAGTGCGCTCTTCTTCTGTGTTAGCCTTTTTTACCTGTGTGGGTGGTTGTGTGGAGTGCGAGGTATTTGGGCCAAGTAATATGACTGGTTGTGCAAAGGTCTCGCGTATGAGCTCTGCGAGATAAGAGCTGTGAGCGAGGAAGTGATCGTCCTCGCTGATGGTGTGTTCGTAAGTCGGGTGTGTTAACTGGGGATCTTGTCCCTCGCAGTGGTATTCCAAGAATGGAGCCGCATTTGAGACAGGTGAAGTTAGTTCAGCATTTTGGTCCTGGCGGGCCGTTATTTGAGCGATGCTACTGATCTTTTTGCTCAGTGGCGCCTGGATACCGGAGGTTACCTCATCTCTTTGTATTTTCGTTTTTATAGTCGTGAGCCTTGCTGTGTGGTTGACTGCGGGGGATGCATCCATCTCGTCATCCTCCTGGTCTTTGCATTAGTTATTTCTAGAACTGTGCGTCTCTGGTGCGGGTCTGCTCGCTGGGCTGAGCGAGGAAGCACTGCAGCCAGGTAGGAGTGTTGGGGTCTTGTTACGATGATGTACTGATGATGTGTGGATGTCGTTGGGGGAGTTTCGTTGGCTTGTCGATTTGACTGCTTTGGCATAATTGAGGCAGTTTGGGTTATCGTCTTTCCAGATTTGGATAGCTTGTTTCCGTGTACCTCTCCGTTCGTTTTGCGCGATTGTTATTTCTTTTTGGTCTATGTGTACTGGGCAGTCGCGGTCGCCTGCCTCATAGGAGCATGAACAGTGGTAGCATTTAGAGGGGCGGACTGTGCAGTCTTCTCTGTCGTGCTCGCCAGCGCATTTCTTGCAACGTTGGGGTGTGTGTGGCTGACAGTATGCGATGACGTGGCCGTATTCAAGGCATTTTATGCACATTGGGGGCCATGTTGCTACTGGGTAGGTTCTAGTTTTTCCTTGTTCACCGTGAATTATTATGAATTCCAGTGCGTCGTGTCCCGGGAAGGTAATTTGGTTTTCAGTAGAACTTGCGTCACGTGATTTTATCCATGCTGCTTGACGGACTTCGGTCACTCCGTGCTCTTCAGCTAGACCTTCAGCGAAAGCACTGAGGTCGGTTGTAGGCGTGTAACGGGAGGTGTATATAGTAGTAGTAGTTGCTGCTGCTTCCATGTTCCACCGGAGTCCCAATACGAAGATAATGCAGACTCCCCCGTATGGCGGTAGGGAGGTTTATATAATTCGCTTGAGATTGTTGAAGGACTGATGTATTTCATCTGTAACTTTGAGTTTGTTCATGTGGGTAATCGTTTGTATCGAGTTACTTTGCTCACGTTCTGTGACGTAGGCTAGATATTTCTTACCCCGTCGTTGTATTTCTTTCGGTTTTCCTACTAGTTCGGTGAGTGACTTCATCATTATTAATGGGTTAGCTGAAAAGGCAACTTCGTTTGCACCACTTTCGTTGAACGTTACGAGGGAGTGGGTGGGAAATGGTGCCGATCTTCTCTCCAGGGTAGGAGGGTCATTTTGGGAAGAGCGCATAGTGACTACAGCCTCTCGTCGCCCAATCACGCCGTGATCCATCTGGTTTTGGAGAATCGCTCTCCTTCTCCTCCTCCGGGCAGTCTCAGTGTCCGGTGGGGTGTCCGTCTACTTAGCAATAAAAACAGTGCTTTTCCGGGGACTGGCACGACTGGGGATCTTCCCGTTGGTCGTGGTCGTCCTGGGAGCTGTATGAACATCTATGTTCAAGTTTACCGTTTTCTCTCGAGTGTCCGTATTTTTGGCATTGATAACATTGCATCGGACGTCTCTCATATGGTGTAACCTTGGTTTTGGTGAAGCAGAAGGGAATGTTCAGATAATTTGGTGGAGTAGGGCAGTTGAATTTTAGTATTAGGGCTGGGGTCGTCTCTGTCCTTAGTGTGATTCTCGGTGCGACCTTTTCTTCGACAACGCAGTCCTCATATTGAACGAGTTCAGTGATGTACTCTTCGATTTCCTTCTTCGGGATATCTTCTACGTAGATCAAATCTGAACTTGTAGAGAAAGTAGGGTGTGGCATGGCTTTTCACAGAGTCTGGTTTCGGAGAGAATCGTGTCAGTTTGAAGTTTTGTGTCTACTCTGATGACGAAGTCTTCGTCGTCGCTGGTGGCGACGCTCAAGACTGGGCGGCCAGTGAAAGAGCCCAGCTCTTTTATCGGAGTGTATGAACAAATATCCGGTCTGTCGTTAGCGTCGAACGTGATCTCCAGTTGTTCGGGAAAGGTATGACTATTGTTGAAGTGGTGTTCATTGAATGGCGTGTATTGCTTCCTCCTTGGAGCGTTTTTTTTTTTTTGGGGTGGAGAGTTGTCGAAGTTGTCGTCGGACGTAGAGGTGGAGGTGCTTTAGTAAGTTCCGGGTTCTTTAGTTAGTTTGTTCATTACTAGATCGTGGATATGGATGAAAATGGTCTTGACATGACCCTCGAATCTCGTTAGACGATTGTCAATTGTGCTAGGCTCTGCAGGAAAAATTTCTGCTTCATGCTCAGAGAAGCCGGTCGCTTGGCTTAGTAGATTCAATATTTCCTGGACATTTTTGGTCAACTCATTGATACGGCCGTCCCTCCGGTCGACTTCCGCAGAGGTGGCGCTGGTCATCTTGGAGAGGGTGACGTTCTTGACCGTTGGAATCTTGGTCTTCGGCACTCTATAGAGGATGCTGGTCCCTCCCAAATGGAGCTTCTTTCTACCAACCATCGGCTCCCTGGTTCGCGCCAGGAGCCAGGGGGCTCACTCATGCTGGCCTATTAGCTGGCTATAGTGACTCTACAGTTAACGTTACACGACCACCAATATTTAAGCAAACCAAACGTGCGGTTTAAGGTCCCAGCACAAACTAGGGACCAGCCTGTAATATGAAGGGGGTTTTCAGTTATTATTTAGCACGGGAGCGTTGACACACAAATTCCCGGAAGGGTCCAAGTGATTCCCCCCAAATCTTCCTGGTCTTCCAAGTCCCCCGGGTTCCCGAAACCCCGAGTCCCACGAGTACCCTTTTCCCTGAGTCACGTTGTCTCTACCAACCTCTGTATATAAAATAATTACAAATGCAGAATTTATCACTATGAAAAAAGGGCAGAGAAAAATAGGCTACGAAATAAGAAATACCAAAATACTAAAATAAATGGTCAATGATCTATAAAATGAATTATCATCCATCCACCCCAATCTGGTGTTGCGAATGCGAACAGAGTGTTGGATTCCTTACATTAGTTTTCGCTTGGCGTGGTCTCAGTTATGACGGACCGAAGTCGTTCTACATTCTGTTCCTACAGAGCAGTTGATTGTGGGCCGTTGCTGATCTCTTGCTTAGAGAAGGTGGTGATGATGCTTGGGACTGGACGACCAGTGATGGAGCCCTGTTTTTCTCGTAGAGGATAAGGATAAATATCCGGTCTGTCTTCGGTAACGAACTTGAATTTCAATTGTTCGGGAAGTCATGACAGTTGTTGAACAGGTTGAGTTTAGTAGACAGTGCGTACAGCTTTTTCCTTGCAGCTCTTGGAGCTCTGTTGGAGTTCTTGTGAGGGAGAGTCGTCGAGGTTGTCATCGGATGTGGAGGTAGAGGCACTTGCGTAGGTAGCGGGTTCGAAGAGATATCGCTACAAGACGATACTATTGTGTCGTTAGACGATCGTCGATTGTACTGGATTCTGCGGTGAAGTCTTCAGTTTCCTGCTCGGTAAGGCCGGTCGCTTGGTTACGTTAATTCTTCGTTTTGTGAATGCTACTGGTCAACTCCGCGATGCAGTCATTGGACCGGTCCTTCGGTGGCGCAGCTTGTCTCCGAGAGGATGGTGTTATTTGCGGTTGGGATCCCGTTTTTAGTCAATTCGGAGGGGATGCTGGCCCTTCATGAATAGAGCTTGTTCTTTCCCTTCATCGAACCCCAGGTTCACGCCAGGGGCCAGGGTGGCTCGCTCTTGATAGCTTCTTGACCGGCGCACTAACTTCAAACGACCAAATTTAGGCAAGCAAACTTGCGGTTTATGGTCCCAGCGCAAACAAGTGACTAGTCCGTGCTGTCTAGGTTCTTCAAGGGTTAGTAAGCGATGGTTACGTGACTGTGTTAATCCAAACATCAATCACTTCAGTTGATGGGGACGAAGGTGCTATATGCTGGATGAAGTATGCTAGATTCCTTCAGAGAAGTTTAGTCCTCACGTAGTTATGCAACTGCATCCGTCACTATTGAAAGGATAGTATTCAGACTCCAGCCTCTTTATTATTAAGATTTATTTTACATATTTTGATACACTGGCCTAATCGAGGTTACAGTAAAAAAAAAACTATAAAACAACGCATCTCAGATTGTTAGAGCATTAAATTCGATCTGCAAACAATAAGCCGAGAAACCCTCAAAAAATGTTTCCATACAACTGTTCAAAACACTACAAACAAATAACTTCAAACATTTACAACCTTCAAACATTCAACTTAGTTTCGCGATTCAGTTATATTTACATTATAATATTAGACATAGCTTTCGGTTTACAGACAGGAAATATACACCGCTCAGCCTCGACATTTTTTCAGAGTGAATAATAGTTTATCTTGAGATTCTGAGTCACCTTAAATGAAATACTTGCAACGAACAGATTTGAAAAAAAAGTTATTGGGTGAATCCCGCGCTGTATAAGTAATTCACGAAGCTTCATCAGCAAGCCGATGAAAGGAAAATGGCTTTATTAAACGCCAAATAATTTGTTTATCGAAACTGGTATCTTAATGACATCATCGTGCGCTCTTAATGGCATCATCGTACGCTCGTGAAGCTCTGGCTGCAGAGCACGAGCCATCTATCAATCGACCTACGATTGCACAAGAGTGGCATCGTTACACAAGTGGATGTCTATGCTAGAAACTCGTTAAGAAATCTGGACGCGTAGAAACAAAGATATAACTATCGACTAATGTTCTATAACTTATACAATTAGTGTAGTAAATACCTTGCCAGAACGGCTCTCAGAACAATGGTTGGATCAGTTGATGCCCTTTGAAAGCATTGTTTGATAGGTCGCAATTAAAGTCGACAGGACACGTTAGCAGTAGACGAGGTTAGTTCTCTGGTTTGGTTGTTTTCAATTGCAACTTAGAAACCAAGGTCAATTTCATGGATGCAGTTGCAACAATTGGCACTGTCCAAATTAATGTCAAGTTCAGTATATTATTAAATTCCAATCAAAAGTCTTTGATATAATTCAACGTTTGCCATTTCTGCTTTTCACGGATTCGCTTCATACAAACTTCCTCGGCATGGAGGAAGACTAGACAAATGCCTGCAATTCTGCGAATTCGGTTTTCTTTACTAGCAGTTTGACTTTACTTCACGCTTTCAGCGTTTTCGTTGCTGAATTTCTCCATCATTGAAGAACAGATCAAATAGATTAGATTAGAGTGACGTGGCTTTCCAACTCGATGGAGAGCGCGAGGGTTCTAGTGCAGAACGTTAAGCCAGCTACTAGTGCGGTATCAAACAATAGACAAGCTTTTCATTACATTAGTGATAGAGCTTACTTCTGCCTAAGTCAACGTAGTTACCTCTGCAAATGTCAAGTGTGCACATTTGCTACAGGAGGTACAGAAACACTACTGTGCCAAGGCCAGAAGGTCCTAGCAATGTACCCTCCTCTGCTGCAGGGAGTCTTTAATTCGCAGCTATGCTTTAGGTGCCGGAAAAAAAATGTTTCCCAGCACCTGCGAAGAGTGATGACGAAGATGAGGCTGGAAACTGCGATCCTATGCACGAGATCTACGCACAGTGTAGGGAATCACACGCATGAGAACAACAAGAAGGGAACAAAGAAAAAGGTTGCATAAAAGAACGAAACTTGGCTGGTATTGGCCACCCAAATGAAGTAATTTCAAGATCAGTGTGCCAACATTAGCAAGTAGGGAGTATTCATCTCCACCGGAGTTCTGATGTCAGACATGGCGAGCTCCTCATTGAACAAGCATTTTGGTTATTAAGTCGACCTGTCTCGTACTCAGCTGTCGTAATAGTAGTAGTAGTTTCTTCTTTTCAGCTGTCCTAACTTTATTGCATACGGCTCGAAGATCCAGACATTAGAGTCTCTAGTAACCCATCCACTCGCTGTCGCCAAAGACAGAAACTTGTTCTTAACAACAACCATGTATTTGGCGTGTTCGCAGACCCTATTCTATTCAACAAAAAATATAGTTTTCTCGTCAAAGCTACACACTTTGACCCTAGTCGCAAACTACCTAGGCTTCATGGGCGATAACAGATCGCCTCCCTTCGACAGCGCTTCACCAGTTTGTCCTGACCAGTTGACCCAGAATTGTTCTTCTTATCCAATATTAGAAGTTATCGACTATAAGGACTATTTTCATTTAGCGGGTCGGCACCATAAAAAACAATTTGAGTTGTACAGTAGCGAAATAAAATGTCGCCGAGATATTTCCTACGAATGAACCAACTAATCTTTTCACTACATCCTCGAGCGTGCCAAGTCCCAACAACTAGGCTCCATGTTGTTTAAAAAAGCAATTCAGTGGGTTGCTTGAAGAATGAATATCGGCATTCATTTCTTAGTCTTTAATCTCAAACATGTTCTATTTCGCTGCTGTACATATCCAAACAACTTCATATTAAAGTTGCTTGTCTTTCTATGCCTGCCGTTTGAGGATGAACTTCAGGAGGCTGATGAAAGGAGACTCTGCCACCAGGCTGATGGCAAAGGAAGCCAAGAAGCTGACGAGCACAACACCGCAACAGCTTAAGATCTGCAATGAGAAAGAAGGTTATAGCTAGATAACCACGGCAAGTTAACAACTAGGGTCTGTTAGGAGAAACATATCAAGTGAGATTACCACGCCCCGCAGCAGCTTCAGATCTGCTTCGAGAAACTGTTTTTGTAACTTGACACGACTCCAGTAACGACGCATCGAGACTACAGCCTCTCTTCGCCCGACCCTGTGATCTATCTGGTATTGGAGGATTGCTCTCTCCGTCTCTTCCTCTGGGCCATCTCTATGTCCGGTAGGGTGTCGGTTTACTTAGCAGTAAAATCAGTGCGGTTTTCTGAACCGGCACGACTAGAGATCTTCCCGTTTGTCATGGTCGTCTTGGGAGTAGTATGAACATCTTCGCTCACCATTGGTTTCGCTTATGTGTCCGTGTTTCTGGCATTTATAACATCGCATCGGACGTCTCTCGAATTGTGGAACCTTGGTTTTGGACGCGCTGAAGGGAATTTCTAGGTATTTAGGCGGAGTAGGGCAGTTGAATTTTAGTATTAGGGCTGTGGTGGTCTCTTTTTGGTGAGATATTTGGTGCGATTTTTTGCTTCGACAACGCAGTCTTTGTATTGAACGAGTCTAGTGATGTACTCCTCGATTCCCTCCTTGGGATATCTTCAACGTAGATCGAACCCGAGTTTGTAGAGAAAGTCTGGGGTGGCCCCTTTTGCACGTCTTATCACAGTCTAGTTTTGGAGAGAATTGTGCTGTCACTTTAAAGTTTTGTGTCTACTCTGATGGCAAACCCTTCGTCGCTGCTGGTGGCTACGCTCAGGATTGGGCGGCCAGAGAAAGAGCCCAGCTCTTTACGCAGTGTATTGACAAATATCTAGTTTGTCGTTGGCGTCAAACGTGATCATCAGGTGTTCGGGACAGTTACGTCTTTT
Source organism: Gammarus roeselii (assembly GCA_016164225.1). NCBI lineage: Eukaryota > Metazoa > Arthropoda > Malacostraca > Amphipoda > Gammaridae > Gammarus > Gammarus roeselii. Next base: position 4,021 of record SDVV010003476.1, on the reverse strand, counting down.
GTTGAACAAGTTGTGTTCATTGAATGGCATGTATTGTTTCCTCCTTGCGGCCCTCTGATCTCGGTTGGGGTTTTTGTGGGGTTGAGAGTTGTCGAAGTTGTCGTCGGACGTAGAGGTACTTGCATAAGTTGCGGGTTCTTTAGTTAGCTGGTTCTTTACTAGTTCGTGGATATGGAGAAAACGGCCTTAACATGGCTCTTGAGCCTCGTTAGACTGTCGTCGATTGTGCTAGGTTCTGCGGCGAAAAACTTCTGCTTCCTCTTCAGAGGCCGTTGCTTGGCTTAGTAGATTCCTGATTTCCTGGACGTCCCTGGTTAACTCGTCGATGTGGTCGTCTCTCCGGTCATCTTCGGCCGAGGTGGCACTGGTCATCCTGGAGAGGTTGGCGTTCTTGGCCGTTGGAATCTTGGTTATCATCGCTCTGGAGGAGACGATGGTTCCTCCTAAATGGAGTTTATTCCTACTCCCCATCGACCCCCTGGTTCGTGACAGGGGCCAGGGAGCTCACTTTTGAAGGTCTCTTGACTGGCTTCACTGATTTCAAATAAAGTTTAATTTAAAATAGTAGAAGAAGCGTCAGTTTTCCACCTGAGTCCTAACTCGAATTCAATGTAGACTCCTCCTTAGGGCAATTTAAGAGTGGCAAAGTAGGTGCAGTGTAGATTACGAGTATGATCATCATAGATACAGAGTAGGTTTAACGTGATACAGAGTAGGTTTAACGTGGATACAGAGAAGGTTTAACGTAGATATCGAGTAGGTTTAACGTAGATATAGAGTAGGTTTAACGCAGATTCAGAGTAGGTTTAACGCAGATACAGAGTAGGTTTAACGCAGATACAGAGTAGGTTTAACGGAGATACAGAGTAGGTTTAACGGAGATACAGAGTAGGTTTAACGTGGATTTGGGAGGGAGGAGCAAATGTTCCAGGATTCAGAAGGGCCTCAAGTGGGTTCTTCAGTTTCTCAAGAGGAACCCGAAGGGTGTCATGGGTGTCCCAAAGGGCCCAAAAAGGGTCCAAGTGGGTCCCTCCCCGAATGCTCCTGGTCTTCAGAGTCCCCCGGGTTCCCGAAACCCCGGGTCCCACGACTACCACCCTTCTCTGGGTCACCCCGTCTTGACCAGCCTATATATATATATATATATATATAAAATGAAAACCAATGCAAAAATTTTTATCCTGAAAAAAGTGCATAGAAAAAATAGAGGCCAAGAAAGAAAAAATAATAAAATACCATAATAAAGTGTTAGTGATCTATAAAATGGAAAATCATCCATCCACCCCAAGTTAAATCAAAGTATCACAAACAATGCAACCAAACGTGCGGTTTAAGGTCCCAGCACAAACCAGGGACCAGCCTGCGTTATACTAGAAGTTCTCAGTTGGTAAACGTCACGGGAACAAACGATTTCCACGAGCATTAAAAAGGATTAGTAACAGTCGGATCACAAACATTGCGTCTCGTCGACATCATATGAATGACAATTCAACCAATCACAAAAGCTTTCCACGGAAGAAAGTTCGGTGGCACAGACCTTAACGACCAGGCCCTATCGACATTGTGAAGTAAGCGGTGAAACAACCCCGTCTATTGACGACCAGAGCGGTGGAATATAAATCCTCGTAGGAACCAAAAGCTCTCTATAAACTCACTATTATGGAGTGAGTGAGGTAAAGGTCCCTCTCGAAGGAGTAGAAGACCATCTTCTGGATGGGAAGCGAGATGAGGTAGACAGAGTAGGATACTCTGCTTAGTGGCTGCCACATAGGGTGTGACAGGAAGAGGTTGATGGGGCCTGTGGAAGAGGAAATGATTATAATTTTCAGAGCAGCAATTTGATCAACAACCAATTCGAAGATTTTCTCTTTGTTTGTCGCTATTTTTATCGCGAACTCCACTATCAATGCCTTTATTCGATACCTACAGTCCATTCAAAAGACACCACAACCTATTCGGAAGACAGTCAGTCATCAAAGACCTTCAAACACCAGATCAGGTTGAAATGGTTACCGAAACACTACTCCTTTGCTGTAAGTTCAGTGTTCGGTAATTGGAATTTGTGATTTCATCAATCATTTCTTTTCAATAGAGAGGCTGTTGACAGAAAAAATAATCTATTCCACCAAAGAGCCAGCTTTCAAGATCAAAAACGATAAACTTTGCCCATCACACGAGCTCTGAAACACTGAAGCTTCCCTCTCCCTTACTCGCCATTACTCTCCCATAGAGCCTATCTTACAAGTCAGCCAACCTAGTGTCACAACCCTTCTCCATCCCTCACTTTTACAGAGTACCTCTCCGAGACTGCACCTTCAGGCGCCTTCAGCCCCTCCCCCTCCCACATACTCCTCGCGAACAATTCCACACTCGCCAACTTTCCCTGTGAAGGGCTCAGACCCCTACTGGACCCGTACACACCAACTAGCCCCACGGGACGTACATCACCACCATTCAGCCCACAGGTGGCTCAAAACCCTTGCTACACCCACCCTTACCAGCAAGCCCCAAGGAGCACAGCACTACCATCCAGCCCACACAGATGGACCAGGCGGTACTTGCAAGGCTGGCGTACAAGAACGTCTCTAAAGAGCTCAGCTGGTGTAAGTCTGTTGCGATCGCGTTGCTTCGAGACAGCCCGAAGACGACTGCTAGGCTGGTAGCGACGATAACCATCCAACCCACGAACTGCACGCGCTGCAGAGTGAATTCATAATTAAGGGTCTCGTGTGCTCAAGCTGCTTGGCAACAGAATTTGTCGTGTTAGGCACACAGGTGCGTAAATTGACGAGATTACAGTTCAATTTCAGATGTGCCTGTCGCTAACACCAAGTTACTATTTATCAACAGAGGTCGCGTCAAAGAGTTTCTCAAGATTCATCAAAACGAGATATCTAAAAGATAATGCATCTGTGATAAACTACAATCCTGGTTGATAACTACGACACTCAGTCGTTTAGAAGTTACCTTTTCATGGACGATGGTCAACCATTTCGGGCAACTCCGGACATCAGATCCCTGAGTGAAGATGCGAGAGATCATGGAGTCAGTCTATCAGAGAGAGTTTGAATATAGTAAATTGATGCCATTCAAGCCAGAAGTGGCTGGAAATATTTAAACAAATCACTTGCGTCTACTGCTTTATCACATTTTAAAGACGCGAGTTATTGCGTGCCAGTTTTGGGGTGAATATAGATATAGAGTCTCAGGAAGTTGATAACGGGTATACTGTATGTAACCTTGTCCACATGCATGCAAGGAAAGAGTTGCCTCGCATCGATAACTCAGAGGTTATAAGACTGTACCTCAAGCCCCATCACGGCGGATTGTTCTCTAGTTGAAAGCATGTAGGAACCTCTGAAATTTCTATTCTATAAGTATACAATGGTGTTAGGGAGTCAAGCGTAAATTTCATATAAATTTAAAAATTCTTGCGTCAAGTAGACTAAGAAAAAGATGTAATAAAACAGAGGTAGTAAATCGAGAAATAATTTTCATACAAAATTCTGTACTTTATCGAGTCCGGGACTTTCCTATGGTACCATTTCCATACAGGTGTCAACAATTACAAATATATATATATACACAAATATATAAGAATTCTAACTATGCATATATATTTTTCATAAATAATTGATATAAATATTACATCTATATGAATAATATATATATTAAAGGGTATATATATCTAAATATAAACAGATATTATATATTTAAATCATATATTATATACACATTGAATACCGATATTATGTTACATGAATGCTATGTATTTCTATACACAAGTGGTATACATAGAATATAAATATTACATATATATATATATATATATATATATATACAAATATATATATTTAAAATATATATATTTAAAATATATATTATATACACATACAAATTGTATACAAATAATATGGATACATGAATGTTGTGCATTCCTATACACAAGTGGTATACGTAGAATATAATATATATATATATTTATATATATATCGATTTATATAAATATATATATATTAAT